>JBAMCR010000336.1:0-29147 GCA_037075045.1 Mulgravea parasiatica | reverse complement strand
AAAGTGGTTGGTTTGGTGCTGGTTGGGTGAGGTTTTCCAACAAAAAAAAAAAAAAACAGAGAGAGAAAATAAAACGAAATCAACAAATAAATGCGTGACATAGGGATACCCTTTTTTCATATTCCAAAAATATTTCGTACACTATTTTGCATACCTAGGGTATTTATTAATAAATAATTAATAAATATGTACTAAAACCAATTTGTAAAATAAGAATTTTCGAAACAAACAATTTGTAAAGAGAATAAATATAAAAATAATAATAATAATAATAATAATAATAATAAAAATAATAATATTAAATATAATACAAATTATTAATATAATCTAAATATGTTTACGCTTCAAAATCCTTTTTTTTTAATGACGATAACTAATGAAAACCAAAAATTTAATCAGATGTTTGCATTAATCGGTTTTCCAAATGAATTCATTCGAGACAATAGGTTTACCTATTATAGTATCTGGTCTATATAAAAAGCTGAGGCCAATTTCTGCAGGTAACATGTATTCGTACAACTTGATAATGCTCTTTTTAAGCATATTCTATGGATTTAGGGTATAAAAAAATTAAAGTAAAAAAAAAACAAAATACAAAATACAAAAACAAAAAAACCAAAAGAAGGGAAAAAACTGTTCAATTAAGCCAATATTTGCGCACACTCGCGCATGTGTGTGTATGTGTTTGTGTATGCATTTGAATGTATTTGTGTGCGCGTGTGTGTGTGGTAGAGCAGCCAAACAGCGAGTCTCTTTTGTGCTTTGGCACATTTTTCGTAGCATACTATGCGGCGCGCACATGAAATGCTTAGCCCAGCTACTGTGTGTGTTTATTTATCTATATATACAATACATACATATAATATATTATATGTATTATATATATATACTTGTGTATTTGTATTGCTAGTAGTGATAGGATTTCTTTTTTTTTTTTTTTTGTATATATATTGTATATACCACATATTTACAGTATGACTCACCTGTACGGTGCCAATAAGCACGAGGGCGGCCCAAAGGCTTCGCAGCAGCAGAAAATTACGACGCAGCGAGGCGCACATTTTGAGCACTTTTTGTTGCTTTTAGGTGTGCTAGTCCGACGATTTTTCTTTTTTCCTTTTCGTTTTTCTTTTTCTTTAACTTTTTCGTTTTCTTTTTCGTTTAGCTTTTCTTCTTTTATTTGTTGTCTTATTTTTTTTTTTTTTTTGTTTTGGTGAACACTTGCTATAGGGTTTTAGGTTTCTTGTATATTGTTTTCACTTGTGTCTATGATTTCGTCTATTTGTTTAGGCAATTTGCTTTTAACTGAAACTGAAATTGCAACCGCAACCGCAACTGCAACTGCAACCGCAACCACAACATTAATGACAACAATTATAATAACAATAATATTATTAATAATTTTAATTGTAGGTACATCTAGTGTTAAGCTGTTGGATTGTTGCTGCTGTTGCTAGCAATTTGGATTTTTCCTTTTTCAATTTCCTTTGCGCTGCCCCAAAAATGAAAACTATGCAACGAAAAGCGTCAACTATTTACTGTATATGCGTGCATGTGCCTGCGTGCCTGTGTGTGTGTGTGTGCCGTGCGTAGTACTATTTGATTGTAGAACGTAGTAGAAGCTGCTGACTCTCTATGTGAAAGAGTGAGAGAGAGATGACCACACACAATAAGAGAAAGAGAGAAGGCGTAAGTAGAAATAACCGAGATACCCTCACTGAAAGCGAACGAACATACGCCTGAGCGTATGCTTGGCCCACCTACTCGCTACTCGCTATTGTCCATCTCGCATACTCGTTACCATTGTTTGGAGAGCGGGCGCTTCACTCTTCACTACTCCCCTCCAAGCCCCCCTACAATCCACCCACTCTCTCTCTCTCTCTCTTAGATAAAGCAGTGCGATTGCCCAGCTAAAATCGTTGAGCACTTGCTTTAAATCAAGTAAACAATTATCGTATTTATCGTTAACCTTATAGCCTGAACCTCAACTATTGATTTCTTGGCAATAATGGAAAACAATGAGACCCATTATGCGAGTCATTGGCTTTTCCTGGCCCAGAACCAACTTGTGACAAACTAGTTTCTAGTTTTTCCCATTTTGCATTTTGTGAAGGTTTTCACGAATGGGCCAGAGAACAGCTGCAGTCCGATTTAGTCAAAACTGCTGAAATTCACGTAGTTTCGTCCTCTCGTTACCTCTCGCGATTCTCATCACCCATCACCCATCACTTCCATCACTTGTGTCGCTCGTTCGCTCGCAACGGCGTACCGTTGGTTATATGGTTGTGTTTGTAATGTGCGCACGCACAAGTCCTCTATCTCTTCCTCCTTCTCTCTCACTCACACACAGTCTCAGTATATAACTTGCTCTCTCGAACAACCCTTCAATATCTCGCATTGCGCAAAAGACACACACACACACACACAACAAAAATAAAATAAAAAAAGAATTTACAATCGAAGGCAGCACAAAAATTAAAAGCTTTTTGACAAATTTTCGTGAACTTTTGTCAAGATTGACACACTATAATTATGCAGTTTTGTATTTATTATAAATAATTATGATGCTCTCTTTGCACTTTGTTTTTGTGTTTTTTTTTTCATTGATTTACAACACGCACTCAAAAAAAATTTTTAACATAATCAAATTGAACAACAAATTTATTGCCGACGCAAGAAGTAGAGAAGAAAAAAAAATATATGGGAATTGCTTAGCGTTAGCTCTCTTCCTTCTTTCTCTCTCTCTCTCTCACACTCTCTCTTTGTCATTCTCTTGCTCTCTCGTTCTCGCTATAAAACTTTTATAAAAAGTAATACTCTCTCGAATTCAGGTTGACAACCTTGTGCTATTCAGTCACAATTATGGCTCGAATGCGTCAGGATACTTTGAAGAGAACCTTGCGCTGCGAACGCTCACAAACGACTGCAAGTGGCGATGATTGCACGGATAACTCGTTGGCTCTGGGCTCGAGTTCAGATTTGGATTCGGAAACTGATTCGGTTTTCGTTTCGGAATCGGAATTGGAATCAGAATCGGAATCGGTTTTAGTACAGACTCAAAACTCGTTAACGGATTCGACCTCGAAATCAAGCTCAACCGAAACTGCGACTGCGCGAATATTTGGTGATCGATAATAAATGCGAAACGTCATTTGTAACGGGGGTGAATCCATTCAAAACGCGTGAGTACAGCAACGAGAACGAATACGAATCAAATACGAATATGCATGCGAATGCGAATGCCTGAGAAAAGCTTTGACAGCAACAGCATTTGATATGCGCATTCAGGGCCGTTAAATACATTAACAGAAAGCTTAGCTTGCAACGGTACTCGAAATGTTCGAAAGTTCCAGTTCATCGCCGACAATAAAAGTTCCTTTCTCAAACTATCGAATTAAAGTGTCAGAAAATACTGTTATTACTTGAGAAATATAATAATACAAAAAAATAAATAAATAAATAAATATTATATAGACTGAGTTTATTTTTTTGCCATTTCACTCGTGTACTAAAAAGTATTACCGATAGTTCTACTTCTTTTTGCAAATTGATACACGATTCCTGATCGTGTTTACTGCTGCTGCCATCGATTTCGCAACTCGTTTAATAACTCAAATCATGCGGGATTTGCCTCTTTGCTTCTCTCATTACTATCCTTAGGATCAGACTTCATTCATCATTTTCCAAATGTCTCTAATTTTTCGCATTTAAACGAAATACGTAGTTAGAGAATAAAATAAAAAGAAAATTGTTTTTAACTATAGGTTGAATATTAAATTGTAATCGTTCAATATCCATTATTTAACACAAATCATTATTCACTAGGTGAATACCCTATCTTTATTTTTTAAAAATATTTTTTATAAGTAAATATTGAATTTGGAAACATACTTAAAACAATCTACTTAATATTTATATACACATATAGAATATAATAATAATGATAATAATAATAATAATAATAATTAATAAGAAAATCAAGAATTTTGTGGACAGAACTAAGCACTCATTCATTTACTTGGCTGTTCTAGACATTTTTCCAAATATGCCCAGTCTATGTGTTTTATGGTCAGTTTTAGAAGAATATTAAATATATGTAATAGTATATACATTGTGCACTTTATTTGCTCTGTTCTTTTTACATAATTTAATAAACCATTCTTCCGATTTTATATATATTTTTATATATGGCAAAACTAAATCTTTAAAGTGTGATTATATTTCAAAAGTCAAATATATTAAATGGAAAAAAGCGCTTAGCAGAGTTACAAACCTTCAGTTAAGTGAAAGCACAAACCATATATATATATAGCAAGAGAAAGCAACAGCTCCAAGCTTAAAAGCTTTAAGCTTTAATTTTTGTCATTCAGCATATGTATGCCTGTTGTGTGGTGCTTGCATTGGCTATACTCATCATTGAGGGCTTGCGTCCATGCTTGAGCTTTCATGTGAATTAATAGTATCGAAAGCTTTTGATAGAAAGATTAGAAATTTCAAAGAATCCGTTAAATTCAATTATTCATACCGCTTCATTTGAATGTAAATATTACATAGTATATAAAAATAGTAAAAAACATAGTTATAAACAATAACAGTAATAATAATAATGATAATGAAAAGCAAACTTATAAGTAGTAGTATATAAATATTGTACAATTATTTGGTAAGCTGAATAAACTAAATGCTTGACTCTTCTTACAGGTATTATTTATGTATGTATATTCTGTATTTGTAGTTGTATGTACATATGTATTTATAGGTATGCAAATATGTCCATCCATTTATATTTGCTGGCGATTAGTTTTAACACTATTAAACAAAAAAAAAAAAAAACAAATCATAATTTGAACAGTACAAAAAAAATTAACATTAATCAATAATATTGTTGCAAAAAAAAATAAATTTTAAGCATGGTGTGTCATCAGATATTCGTAGGCATAATCGAAGACTAGAAGCATTATGGCACCGCCAGGACCCAGGCGCATGATCTTTGGCACGAGACCCTTATAGAGGGCACGGAAGCCCTCCTCCCGATAGACAGTTAGAATGGAGCTGAATGTACCGCGATATTTAATCTGATTGGGCACCGGCTGTGGTCCTTGAATCCGAGATTTGGCCACATCGAACGGTATGTTCACAAAGCAGGCAAGTGTGCCGGCCAAAAAGCCAATTGTCACTTTACGCATAAACTCCCAAGTTGGTTCTCTTGATTCGGGAACCACGTTCTTCACGCTGTGATAGAATCCAAAATAGACCATGTTGAAGACGCCATTCCGTCCCATTGTGGCGGTAACACCCTTGTTGAGTCCCCTTAGTCCTAAGCCGTCGCGCTGCACAATTTCCCGTGCCACAGCCATGGTGCTCCTCATTTTCTTTTTGCGATCTGCCTGTTGGGCCACCTTGACCACCTCGAATGGATTGACGGCAATGGCCTCCAGTGTGCCAGCTGTCAATCCGGCCAATGAGAATGTCAATGGCGTCGGTGTCGGTGAGCCAAACTGGAAAAGCGGTTTCGTCTGCTCAAATACCAGAAACTTAATGGCCCTTTTCGGTGTTTCAGCCAGAATGGGAGGCATCAAGCCCTTCCAATATGAAGTGATGCCTTCCTGTCTGTACATCTTGGCAAAGCAATCGAATACCCCATTATAATGCACCTGCGAATCGATTAAAATTTCTTTAAATTTCCCATCAAATACGATTACACTCGAATATGCATGTAAAATATTTATCGAATAGAGGGAGAGGGGAGGCGCTTGCATTTCCATTTGTATACCCTGCACTCACAAGCTCGCCTCGCAAAGGGGTATTATGCGGCACTTAGTTAGTTTGACATTGTCACTACTATGAGGAGCAAATATTATATTATAGTATGTATATGTATCTGTGCACATATACATAACATACACATGTGTATATGCATGTACGTTAAGTGTGTATTTATAGTCTTTATGGGCGCATTAAACTCAAAAACTCAAAATCGAAAAAAAATCCACAGACATTGAATTCAAATGCAAAATGTTGTGCAGAATTTCATTAACTAGAAAAGTATCTGAATATACACTATGTAAATATGTATGTATGTATATACATCTATATACATATATACTACATGTAATGTAATGTAATAGAAATAGTATTAATTAGTTTTGACGTAACATTACCCGTCGTGACTTTCCAGTACTTTTGTTGAATTTCTTATCGTCATTGGCGAATGTATGTATGTATGTACATACTCTATGCATTTTGATAAAACTAAATATCGTTTGAAATTCAATAAACTTATAATTGTTATTTTTAACGGATACCTTACATTAAGTTAAACAATTTAAAGAATTGTTCTTTGTTTAAAAATATATTTTATGTTAATTGTTCATTTTAAAAATAAAAGAAAACATGTTCAGCATTTAAAAAAGATTGTAATCTTGTGAATATTCATTTGTGTTATAATAATTATGAATATAAGAGTATGTATAGTATATGCACATTTGTATAGGGTATTTACTAGTCATGCAATTAAACTATTTGCACTTATTGCTCACGGCACGCAAATTCAATAAAACACTGGAAACGCTTTGACCTATTGAAAATTGTGAGCATTGTGCTGAATATTTTGGACACTGTGGTCCGAATTCCCCCTGTTTTTTTGTTTTTTATTTATGCATGCTTGCATACACATACACATGTATTTTTGTAAGTGCACGTGTGTGTGTGTGTGTTAATTTGCACTTTGCAGCTATTTTAGTAAATTTGTTAAATATTCCTCACACAGCAAAAATGCGCATAGTTGGCGAAACGTATTAAAAACTATAAGTTATGTCCGCAAATTATATGTATGTATGTATGTATGTATGTATGTACATATACTATACTATATGTATAAATAAATACTAGACATAATAATAATTAAAATGTATGTATGTGCCTCTAGAAGAGCTCTCTCCACACACACAAAACAGCTAAACAAACTGCGGATTGAAAGCGCGTTAAGAACTCTCTGAAACCTTAAGACGAAGCTTAAACACTTAAAGGCTTGAAAATGAGATTAGATATGGCCAAAAAGGGTGAGGAGAAAAGTTAAATGGGGGGAGCGGTACAGTGGAGAACTTGGAAACGCAGTCAGTTGATAAGAAATCATATTTTATTAAAGTTTTATTATTATTATTATGATTATCAAGAGAATAAAACCAAATTTTGATAAGAAATTGCTTCTTTGTTATTTTTTGTTTTTTTTTTTTTTATTCTTCTTCTAATTCATTTCCCTATATTTCTGCACAGCATTGTTTCAACGTAAAAATATAATTTTTAACGATTTATTTTATTTGTAACTTTATCGACGCTGCACTGTGCCTAAATACATGTGTATTTACATACATACATATGTAAATCAGCTGTTGGGGCGTTTCACTGACAAATTAATACATATGTACATACATCTATATATGTAGTACACATAAATGTATGTGTATATATATATATGTGGATGTGTATTTAGCAATGTTTTTTTTTTAATAATATATATTTTAGCATATTCTAAATTTTGAAATAAATATTTTTGTTATTTTTTTTTGTATTTTATTTTTCGTTTTGTTTTGGTGTTTTGAAATTGTTTTAATTGACCTTGACATGACTTTACGAAAAAAAGCATTTTTGTGTTATTCTTTTACTATCAGCTGGTACACACATACGTACATATATTTGTTTGTATGTATGTATGTGTGCGTTCATTTCCCTCTCACGCTTTAACAAAATTCTGGCAATAAAAACGGTTTCGTCTTATCAAAAAGTATTAATGCCATGTGCCTAAACGCACATACATGAACATACACATACATACACCATTCATGTCTGTGTGCATGTGTGTGCTTATACATATGTCGATATTATCTACATGTGTGTGAACTTTTGGCGGGTTGGTTAAGCTAAAAATGGTAAGCTTAGCAGTTCTCTTTTACTCTCTCGCTCTTATAAACTGTCTCTTGCTACCTCTCTATCTCTCTCTCACTCTCTTTTTACCTCTCTTACTGCCTTTGTTGCTGTCTTTCTTTTAAACTCAAGCTTTGTCGGTCTTTTCCAACATAATTGGAGCAGAGTTGGCCAACAGCTGATTTCAATACATGTGCGCGGATGTATGTATATTTGTGTGTACATACCAGATTATATGTTACATATACTCATATACAAACATATACATTTGTATGTACCCATCACAGTGCAACTTACCTCGGTGGCTACGACCGTTGTGGCAACCGGACAGCCCTGTATCTGCATACG
Organism: Mulgravea parasiatica; assembly: GCA_037075045.1. Taxonomy (NCBI): domain Eukaryota; kingdom Metazoa; phylum Arthropoda; class Insecta; order Diptera; family Drosophilidae; genus Mulgravea; species Mulgravea parasiatica. The sequence continues at coordinate 20,876 of JBAMCR010000336.1, read as the reverse complement.
GGTCTTGACCACGTCAAGGGGCTGCATGATGCACACTTCTAGAAAGCCGGCAGAACCGCCGGACAACACTTGGAAGATGGCTCGCTTAGCCGGCGATATATCATTGTTGTGAATATGAGGGTTGCCCATTGTTTTTTTTTAATAATTTCTCTGGCACGATATACAAACAAATTAACGAAATTTTGACAAATGTAAAGTAAAAGCTTGTGGATGGTGTATATGATGTGTATGTGTATGTGTATGTGTATGTGCATGTATGTGTGTATAACGAATATTAATTAAATATTTGCATTTGAACAACATAAATGTTTTATTAGAAAAGAAAGTCGACACGACAATGATCACTTGTCAAACTCAATAAATGCACACATACATACACAGAAATGAATGCGTGCGTATGTATGTTTGTTTCGATAACGATTTCAAACACGATTGTCACATTGTAAGAAACAAAAACAAAAAAAAAAAAAATTATTTTTCTTTTCTCTTCTTGTTTTGGTATAACAAAAGAAACAAAAGAAATTAATTATAATAATAATAAATGCAAGCAAACGCATGCAAGTGTATATGGATGCACACACACACACACACATGCGTGCATGCATATGTACATACAGATGCAGATAGAACAACACACAATGCCTCAGGTAGACAAACACAGTTAAGTCACCCGACCGTCTCGAGAACTCAATTCGCACTGGAATCGAGCAGAAAAATTGAAATTGAAATTGAAATGGAAGTGGAAATTGAATTGTGTGTGAAGCACCAGCGATACGATGGTTAGACATGTTGTTGGTGGTTTTAGGCTTTGGAGGCGGGGAGAGGGCTGCAAGGGGGATGCTGTTGTCGTTGTCGTTGTCGTTGTCGTTGAGCTTTTAATGACGAATCAGCTGTGCGACAAGCTTCCAATTGCTTCTCTCTGTCGGTTAGCAGAAACAAGTCGAAAGCTTTTGAAGATCAACGATGACATCAGCGAACGCAACTTTTTCTGCTCTCACCTTTCCTTGTTGGTGGTGGCATTCGCAAAGAGAGCGGACGCTAGCCGAAGGAAGCTCTCTCTCTCTCTCTCTCTCTCAGTGCAGGGCTAAGGGCTGATTCAAAGCGGCGATGTATGTACATATGTACATGTATTATTAAGATTAATTTGGCTATGACAGAGGCTTATACAAACATATATACATACAAATATGTATGTACATATGTACACGTAATACCCGTTAAACCGAAGTAGTACCATACATTATCAATTCCTAATCAATTTACCATTATATTATTATTATTATTATTATTATTGGGTTAAATGGAGTATTCCCATTCAGATAAGATTTGAAAACAATTTGGAGAGAGTTGAGCAAATCGAAAAGTCAATCAAATTATGTATTTATCTTGGCTACAAAAGGGAACAACAAAATAAAAATAGTTAATAATAATAAAAAAAAAATAATACATTTTTTTCTGTTTTTATTTATTTTCAATCTGTCTGTTTAAACAATAAGTAAATTTTATGATAATAAATAATGAAGACAAGGAATGAAATTTTACATAATGAACGTTGCAATTATTTATTAAATATTCATATTTTTGCAATTAACTACAATTGATTGTTTTTTGTTTGTTTTGTTTGTTTTGTTTTTATTTTATATTTATATATACTATAACTATGTTATATAGTTTTTTATTTAAAGTTTTTTTGTTTTGGAAAATATCTTATTATTTTTATTTTATTGTACATTTAATAAGCTATTTATTTATTTTGATATTGATATTTTGACACTACAATAATTAAAATAACATTTAAAAAATTCAAATTTTTCGGAAATAGATTTTATTTGAATTAATTTTTTTTATTTATTTATTTTTTTTTAAATTAAAATTTTTAAATGCCATTTTCAATTTTTGATTGACAAGCTTTTGGATATATTGAGATATAAAATATATGTATGTATATAGAAAATTATGAATATCATTGTGGATATCTTTCAGAAATGATTTCATCTTTTAGATAACGATTTGCGTCAAGAACCTTACCCCATCACACTCCACCCCATCCCACCACACCTCACCCCACTGCACCTCGACTTCCCGATGCTTTGGGGGCTTATGGCATTTTTCTAATAGGGTATTAGCCTCGTTGTGGAACTTCTTGGGATTGCATCTAATGGGCCCATTAGATATCTTATCTGTGACGCTTCTCTGTATGGAGGTGGCCATTAGGTGTCCACGCGTCTGTGCCGCATTCTAGGTGTATGAGGGGGGGGGTGAGGTTGCGATATAAAAGAAACTAAACAAACGAATCGTTTGACATATGCGACTGTGTGTGTATATGTGCATGTACATACTTATATGCACATATGTATGTGTCAGGTGGCAAGTGTATCTGGCAGATGCATCTGTTCATCTGGCTCTTGATTAGTTTATTGTTTATTGTTTATTGTATATTGTTTATTGTATATTGTTTATTGTTCATAGTATTCTGTATGCGGTGCATCAATCAGCTTGTTGGAATAGAAAAAATATGAGTTGAACCTGTTGTCGGCGGAGCTGGAGTTAGAATATTTTTTGAGTTTGAATTTCAAATCCGAGTATCTTGGCACAATAATTCGGATGGATCGATCTCTGTGGAATCTGTGAGATGGATTGAGAACGAATTTCATTTGCATAAAATGCAGTTTATAACATAAAAATTGACAGAACAAATTGTTAGTGTCAAAAATCCGATAGCATGACAAAAATTCGGCTGTTAAAAATCTATAATTCAGATAAGATTTTTGTGTTCTTTTTCTTTATTTTTTTTTTGTTTTCGTTGGTATTTTTGTTGTGGTGTGTGCGTGTGTTTTTGTTTATTTGTGTGTTTGTTTGTTTGTCTCTTGTCATACTTTCGTAGTTTCTTTCATGATTGTCCAAATATTTCTCGCTGTTAATTATAGGCACGAGTTGGCGTTCGTGATAGATGTGTGGAATTTATGATTTAAGTTCGAGAATTATTGATCCTAACTCTGTCGAATAACAGATGGATGGGATGGGTTCGCTTTGCTGTTAGGCATCGAATTACCCTGAAGATGGCATTCGGGTCAACATTCGGCAATGATATGCATACATACATACATACATACATACATATATATACCATATACACAAATGTATATAGATACATGTATTTGTTTGGGAATTTAAAACGCATTAGGGACCATTAAAAGCTCATAAGGTTCAACAATTACGCTCTAATTATGCTTTAAAGCACACGCTATTTAACGATATATCGGCAAATGCAATTGTCCAGCCGATAGATGAACAAAACAAAAATAAATAAATAATAAAACAAAAACAAAAAAAAGAAAAAAAAAAGAAAAATTCCCCCAACAAAGTATTTATGTATGATATAATCTTATAGGCATATGGTAAATAGCCGTCTAAATACTCGCACTTACCATAATAACCGATATGAATGAAAATCGTTTTTAATACTTTTACTTGGGCAATTTCTGTTCTCTATTGTTGTTATTATTGTTGTTATTATTGCTGTTGTTGTTGTTGTTGTTGTTGTTGGAGATGAAGAACAATGAGGACGCCTCTGGTGCGGCAAATACCGGAGGCACAATGGGAGCAGGTAAGCAGGGAAAATGATTTTATTTTATTTTTTTTTTTAACTTTTTGTTTTTTACTTTTTGTTCTTGTTTTTGTTTTTTGTTTTTGTTTTTGTTTTTATTTTTATAATTAGCTGGTAGAACAATAAGAGCCGATACCAGCAGATAGCGCCGATTGATCGATCAAAGCAAGGCGATGCTGGCTAATAAATCATTTTTTCATTCTCATTTCCCATTTTCCACTTTTCCCATTTTCCCATTTTGCCCAGTGCCCAATGCCCAATGCCCAGTGCGCTGTTTACTACCAAAGTGAGAACTCACGACCGCCCGTGGCCGTCCAATTGTCTGTCAAAGGCTATTAACCCCATTTTGGCGGGCCGTTCCACTTGTTCCACTTCATGCCGCCGCATCCCACCCCACCACAACCCACTCCACTCCACTCCACTCTACTCCACTCCACTTCACTTCACTCCACCCATCTCCGCTCCACTGTGATCATGTCATGTCGGTTTGCCTCTTGCTTTTTTTCCAGCTTGAGAAACACTCGTCAGTTGTCCAAATTGTTTTTCCAAACACAGCCACTAAAAAAAAACACACTCACACACACACACAGACAAGAAAATGAAAACAAAAATAAAGAAAAAAAATGGAAGAACAGCAGCAAACCACTTTGGGCCTACAGTTTAAGCCAAGAACTGAGCCAGAGCCACAGTTACAGCCATATCCCCAAAGAACCTCCAATATTTTGATCGACTAACGCTGGCATGTCATGGATGGATTGGATGGATTTTATGGATTGGATGGAGCGCATTCCAAGCGATCCATGGCCAAGCCAAGGCTGAGAGAAACCAAATCAGTTAGAGTGTTTTGATTAATGTCGCTTTTGACAGCTGCCCATATCCAAGAGATGGCCAAGCTCATTTGCCAGCCAAGAGCGACTGCCAGAGGCACAGGCCAGGTACAGGTACAGGCACACAGGCACAGGAACAGCTGCCACAGCTGCCACAGATGGCCACATGGTTCCATCAAGAGCCGACAAGTGTCAATCAAGCGGAGATGCACGATGCGCCAGTTGAAATATTTGCAGAAATTAGCTCATAGTGTCTCATCCATTGGGTGGGGCACTTGTGGTGGGGCACCTGACACCTGACCTAGAACCACTTTAACAACCCAACTCAAAATGCAACCCAGTGAACCGCTTGACCCGCTGAGAACATATTATTGTTATTATTGTTGTTGTTGGACGCATAAGCAGAAAGTACAAGTAATCTGACCAGAACCGAAACCCAAAAACCTTCAATCCGAATCCAAATCCGACTCCAAATTGAAAACATCATATTTAGCTTATAAAGAGACTTGTTCGTCCGGCTCCGTTGGCCATTCGACGCTTGACTACCGCATGGAGGCGATTAACACTTGGACATTGGCGCTACTCCGTCTGCTAGGTGCTCTGCACTGGACCTGGACATGGACGGCGGCGCGAGCACAGATTTCACTGGCGCACAGCTATCTGAATGCGGCTCAACGACCTCTGTGGATACTCGAGGATGAGCTGATGAAGCGCCAGCGTCTGGATAGACCTGGTGCGGACTATGGCACCACCACAAGTGCGACAATGTTGCGACGATCACGAGAGCCGGCGGCACTTAGAATTGTGGTGCGATCGGCAGCGGCACGTTCTGCAGTTAGACCTCTGCTAGCACCACAGACACATCGGCGCCCGGCGATGCCGCAAAGTTTGCAACTGCCGCATCACTATGTCCAGCAGCGGAGGCAAGCGGCTCAGCGACGCCGTCAGCCTCAATCGCTGCCCATATTTGACAATGGACCAGGTGATAATGCTCTGCCCATCGCCAGTTACCCCATCTTTGTGTACAACGGCACTAGAGGTGAGCTGTTGGTCAACACAATTCTGAGCGCCCAGCGGTATCCCATGCAAGAGCCGGTGCCCGGGCAAATTCTCTATCCGCCGTCGACGCCCATGTTTCGACCCAAGCCCATTGTGGAGCGCTTTCGATTGCCCAAGCAGCAGGAGTTGCTCAATCTGACGCTGATTCCCTTCTATGCGCATGAGGCCATAACCGTTGCGCCACCAACAACAACAACAACAACACCGACAACTGGAACGGGTGCAGGCTCATCCATGCTAGCGACTCCGGATGCACCCAGCGCGCCCTTGCCGAGCAGCAAGAGAAAGCGAAAATCCAAGAAGGTGAAGCAATATAACGCCTATCGCTCCCAGCAGGAGGTGGTGCAGTGGCAGCCACTGCGCAGTTCTTCGGCACGAGCAGCGCCGGACAATCATCGGCAATATGTTGTGGCGAGCGCATCCAGTCCGATGCTGGAGCAGGCAAAGGAGCAGCTGACGGAGCTGGTGCCTACGTTGGAAGAGCCAAGTCAGGAGCTGCAACTGGGACAACCACAGCGGGCGACACAATTCGAGAACAATGGTGGCGAGAGTGGCACCTTTCAGATTGTCTACGTCAATGATAGCCTCGAGGCGCCACCATCCGCCGATTTGATGGCCAGCACCACAGCTGCTCCAGGAATGCAGCGTCTAAGCTCCCGCTATGCTCTTGCCCGGGAATATTACGCATTTCCGGTCTATACGCTCGGGAAACTGTTGCAGGACCCAGACAGCGAGCCAAATGGCAGAGCCAAGAACCATCTCGATGTAGACCACTCAGTTAGCTCCAAGGAGCATCACGGTGATGATATGTGGTTCATAATAAATTCACGGTAAGCTCTGCCTTGAGCCAAGTGTCCTGCGTCCGTGTCTTATCATTTTACGCTCAATTTGCAGCTATAAAGGACCCCATCCCAATGCCCAGACTAAGTTCTTCACATCGAAGTACATACAGGGTTCAATAGGAGCCAGGACATAGGATCATAGTGCCCCCTCTGCTGCGACTGCTGCGCCTGGTGATCGTGATGTCATCTTGTTGCTGTTAATAACAATAACAATAACAATAAAAATATTCTATGAAATTTTACCACACAATTGTATTTTCTTTTTCCACAGACCTATGTGGTAAGTGAATGATCTTGAAAATGAATGGGGAGTATCCTCTTTGAGATCTATGAATGATTTAACACAATCATCAGCACAATTATCCAGTCTATCAGCTACCCCTGACCCTGAAGGTGGTCTCATTAGCACCTCCTCTCCGCCGAGTGGAGTGGCTCATTGTGCACTTAGACTGCCACGATTCATAATTCATGATTCATGATTCATGCGGTTCATTCATTCGTAGAAAATGTCAATAAAATTCCTTTAAGCTTTGGCTTTTTTAGTTTTCATATGATTTGATTAGAAAACGATCATAAAGTGCAGTTTTAATTGCATTTACAGATCAATCGGGAATGATAAATGTCTCCCTCTCCCTCTCTCTCTCTCTGTCTTTCCCTCTCTCTCCACTACATAAGCGTTTAGGAATTGATAAAGCTACGTGCAAAATGAAAAGACAATAAAAAAGAATACAAAATATCTTGACTTTACGACCGTAAAATCTGTGACCCAAATTCCGATTCGAAAAAATCAAAAGAAAATCCAATTTCAATGTGTGAAAAGTTTAAACAAAAAAAAAAAAAAAACCAAATACCAAATACAAAATACAAATAAATCCAAGAAATGGTCAGCTACAAATGTTTATGGCTAATTCAATGGCTTGTAGAGATGTTTCGGACACGTCCAATAGGGTTCGCGCCCCCGTAGCTTCATCATTCATTCAATCATTTTGTCAATGATTTGGCTTTCTTTCCACTACAATATACAATATAATACTATTCTAAACGCGCGTTCATTATTATTATTGATTTCCTGACTTATTTTTTCGCTCTGGCGACTTGTCTTTTTTCCCCGCTCTTTCCCCCTCTGCCTCTCCCACCCCCTTCTACTTGTTCTTCGTCTATTCCCATTTCGTTGTTGTTGTTGTTGTTGTTTTTTCCAAGCCTGCAATTAATTTTCTCGCGCTCTCTTCTGGCAACCCCCACCGTCTCCCCTCCACAAAGTAACATTGAAAAACAAAAGGGAACGCTACAGAAGACACAGAAGACACGGAAGACACAAAAGACACAGAAGACACAGAAGACACAGAAGACACAGAAGACATATGAAAACAAGACGCGCGCGCCGTGGCGTCTTTCATGTTTAACGAACATGGCTCTGGGGCAAAAGCAGATGCAGATGCAGATGCTGATGTAACATACGTTAACTCCAACTCCAAGACCGCACCGATTGATCTACCCCCCTACCCCTGGTCCAATGCTTGAAGATCAAGGTATAAAAGCTCTTCCCGAAACTCTCTTTGAGTTTAGAACAAATGCAGCTGCGCACGCACGCGGAGTCTCGCCAACAACGTTTCGTTTAACAAATTAAAATATATTTATTTTTTTATTATTTTTTTTTTCTTTTATTTTTTCATTGACAAAACATACGCTATTGTGTTAAGGATTATCGTACAGGATCATCGTTATAAAAACAAAAAAAAAGAAGAAGAAGAAAACAAAACAAGATTTTACCAAGTGCAGTGAAAACTTAAATTTACATTCAAAATGTGGCAATATTTTGTGGTATGTGTGCATTAAACAAAAAAAAAAATTAATTAATTAATTAAATATTAACAAAATATATCCAATGATTATTTGGATTTTGTTTATACAATTTTATTAAATTATAATAGTTTAAAAAATTTTGTTTTCGTGCATTTGAAAGTTTTTTAAAAATAAAACCCTTTTTTATATTAAACATTTCATTAATTTTTACGATTACGTAAATATATGCTTAAAATGTAAAAATATTAAAATAATAATTATAACTCTTCGGATTAAATAATACTGCATAAATGACAATTTATAGAAAAACATCCGAAAAAGATTTGAAAATAATATAAAACATTTCGGAAATACCTTAATTTATTTAAGTATTATCAAATAATTGCTAAGATAATATTTATTATTCTAACCTCCAAAATTTCTTCTTCAACCACAAAAAATTAAAAAAAAAAACACTGGACTTTTGGAAATTTTGAGTTAAAGAATAATTGATCGAGTAAATATAAATTGAAATTTGTTCAAAATTATGGAGAAAAAGAGTTTGAGTTTGGAAATCAACCGCTTCTTTCCGTGTAAAATTTTTTTTAAAATTATTTTTTAAAATAGCTTTAAATTTAATATTTAAAAATTTCAAATCTTAAAATAATATTTTATTTATTTTAATTTAAATTTAACTTTCGAATCGAATAAAATAAATTTTTAATTTATTCTTAATTTATTCTTGTAACTTACAAAGTTTATTTTCTAAATTGAAACTGAATTTAACTCTCCTTCCGCCCATCGCTCGCCCCTCTCCACCTGCTGCTCTTCTTGTTCGTTTCAGCTTACAGCCAGCTTGTGCAGTCTCCCCCTGCCGAGCAGCGGATTCTGGTGGCCCAAGACGACGACGTAAGTGCGACACAAAAAAAGAAAACAAAAACAAAAAGAAAATGCTGAATGATCGTTATTGGTATTTTTGTATTTGAATTTACCGATAATAGGGAAACCCCACGTGGCCAGGTGATGCATCAGATACCCCTCACCTACTTCCGCACCTACACATACCAGCCGCTGACTGGGGGGCCCTTCGGAGTGCCGCTGTTTGGCTTTGGGGCGGCGCAGACGCCGCTGCTGAGTGGCAGACACTATGATCCGTATGCGGTAACTAGCTATGCGGCGGCACGGCGTCACGATACGGCCGGAGTTGGCTTTAAGCCGGACGTAACGCCGCCGGCAATGGTTGGTGGCGTTAGCAGTGGCAATAGCGCTAGCAGCAGCAACAGCTTACCCAGCACAACACCAGCGCCAACGACAACAACAACAACATCGACGACGACAACAACACCAGCGCCAACGACAACAACCACAACAACAACAACAACGACAAGCAGCACAACAAGCGCCCCACCGCCCAGCACAACAACAGAAACGATATCCCCGATAAGATATGCCGCCTACAATCCAGAGTATCCGACGTATACGCGTCGGGTGAACAATGTGTATAACACACGGCCGCAGTATCCGTATCCGGATTATTTTAACTATCAGCCGCAGAGCACGCTCTCGGAGAAGACTGGCACCCGCATACAGTTTGTGCCCTGCATGTGTCCAGTCAGTGTGCCCAGCATGTCCGGCCTGGGCATGGGCATGAGCGTGGGCATGGGCATGGGCCTGGGCTTGAGCGGCGGTGCCACTAGCACGAATCGAGATCGGCCGACAGGCGTTCAAGGTGGCGTTGGCGATGCCGTCGCAATGCAATCGCGTCACATAGACAGCGAGGAGGAGGAGGAGGAACTGGGGGAGGACGTCGAGGAAGAGCCAGATGCATCCGGCGAAACGATTGATGCCCCTGATGCACCAATTGCCACAAAGCTTGTTCTTGAGCCACAACATACAACGCCAACGCCCGCCGTCGAGTCCAATAGCCTGGCTTAGTGGCACTCTTTCCCCCGACCACGCCCACGCGCACGCCCACCATAGTATTAACACCGCCTAGACTGATGGTAGACCGATTCCAAAAAACAAAAAAAAACAAACAGTTTGGCATTTTCTCTATCATGATGCTTCTACCAATCGCCCAATATTACGATTATTATTTGATTCTATTTTAAATGTATATTTTTTTTTGTGTGTGTCTCAACAATAAAATAAATTGAGTTTTATTTTTATGCATTTTTTTTTTAACGGGGAAACCTATGGAAAATACGGTACAATTTTAACATGATTTTTTATTTAAATTTTTTAATTTAAAATGCGAAATTAACCAAAAATTGAAGCGAAAAATTCAGTATTTACATTTTTTATTTGTTTTTGTTTTATCGCACAATTATTGTAACTAAAACAAAATAAATAAAATTAAAAAATAAACAATATACAATAATATAAAATAACTAGCAAACCCAGCGTAAATTGCTACTCATTATTTAACTGGTAAGGTACAAGGCAAACAGAAATCTGCAGAAAATTACTGTTGGTTAATTCAGAAATATAAATAGCAAATTTCAGATATATGTATGTATATACGTGTGTATATCCACTCATAGAATTTTATATATAAAGATAGTTTTTGTTAAAATTACGAATTTTTTTATTTGTTTTTCGAGCAATAAAAAAAAGAGTCTATTTAGGTGGCACTGTTATTTTTGCCGCAACTGTATACCATAACTTCTTTTTTTATTGATCTCGATTGTTGCATTAGTTTTGATTTGCCGTCAAATCTTCAAATTTTGACGCAATTTGGAAATTACAAATTTGAAAGCCTCCTAAAATTTTCTAATTTTTCATTTACAATTTTTTTTTAATACTTTTTTTTTTTAATTGTAAAGATAAATTGAATATACTCACCTAAAAATGCAATTTTTTATCATAAAAACCCGTGTTTTTTTAATTTTATACACTTATGTTTTGCTTTTTATTGATTCATATGATCCGTCAATTACATTTACACATGTATATATATATACATATATATATAGGCTAATACTTGGCGCATATTGCGCGATTTTAACTACCTTCCGACGAGTTCGCATCGTCCTTACTGACACATCCTGGCTCCGAATGCGAAATGTTTGAATCGTTTCCTATGCCTAAACATTCGTACTTAATTAATTAAATATTTATTTTATTTTAATTTTATTAAATATATTTGTTATTGTTGTTGCTTTGTTGCTCTTGGTGATCAATTAACAATTACAATTATAATTACAATTACATTTATATCTAGATGAACTTGTGCTTCGAGTCTTTAAATTTAAAAAATTATCCTAATACAAAAAAAAGTGATAGATCTTAACGAATAAATATACAATATACAATATATATATATATCGATATATGTATATATATTCGCATTTGAAGCGTATTCAATGTTTTCTTTTTTTATTATTATTATTATTTATAAATTAATTTGCATGCGCCGAAATGAGCTTAAAAATAAATAGTTAAAATAAACGAATAATAATTATAATAGTACATAATATTGTAATTAAAAAAAATATATATATATAATTGATTGCATATAATTAATAAAGAGAAAAATATATAATCAGTCATTTAAGTTATAGATATATGTATGTGTACATGCACTAGTATATACACACGAAATATATCAATATATATATATATATATATTGTTGTTGTTGTTGTTTCTTAGATCTAGACAATTTTGTAAATCTGGTTCCGAGTTTTAACAATTCAAATTAACTTATTAACTACTAAGAGTACTATTTGGGTATGAGTTACCATATATCTATGTTTAGTTTTGCGCGCGCATACATACGAACATACGTAATGCCTGTAAAAACCCAAATCTCCCCCTCCCCCCGCCCTAGCCAATCCCTTCCCTAAACCCCCTCGTTACTGCCCAAAACCAGACTCAATAATTTTTTATCCTTTTATAAAATTGTTTTTTTGTTTTTGTGAGTCACCAAAATATAATTACAAAATTGTAAAAAAAAAAACTATTATTATTATTATTATGATGTCGCTCACGCGTCATGTTGCTAGTTGTTTTTGTGTTGCATTTGTGGCTTACAAGCTACAAATTGCATTAATATGGCCTATAAGTATACACACATATATCGAAAAACACACACACATGCTAACTATGTCAAATATTTAAAAGAAAAATAATTAATTAATTGAGAAAACCCAAAATAAATAAACATCAAATTTAAAAACAAAAAGAAGTTTTTTCTCATATTCATTTAGTTATTAGATATGCCTATTTCCTTATCCATTACTTTCGAGTTTTGTTTTTTTATTATTTTTAATTGTGTTTTCTGCTTTTTTATCGTTTTCTTTCTTTCTCTTTGTTTGTTCGTTTGTTTTATTATAATGTTTATTCATTTTGCATTGATCAGCTGATTGTATCAGTTGCGGTTGCTTTCGTGTTGTTATCCTAAAAACAAAAATGTTCAATAATTTTATAGATTTAAAAAAAAAACAAAACCAAAATCAATGAAAATAAATTTCATCTTTTTTTTTGGGTCTTATAACCTGGGTGTGTGTGTGTGTTTTTTTTTTGTTTTGTTTTTGAATTTATATTAATACATTTTTTTTTTGTTTTGTTAATAAAAAGCATTTCACACACAATTTGCAATAAAAATGTATACGCTGAACACATGAAAATTTCTTAATTTTGTTTTTTGTTGTTGTTGTTTTTTTGTTTTTGTTTTTGTTTGTTTTTTGTAATTTAGAAACCAGAGCAAAAATTTTCGTATCACAAGTTTTTGCTTTTGCTAAATGCCATTTACGTAATTGAATACTTAAAGTGGGCGTGGCTCATAGACGAAGTATATAAATAAATTATGGAAAAAAAAAATGTTTTCTTTTTCGTGTTTTAAAAAAGAAAAATTTAAATAATAATAATAATAATAAAGCTTAATATTTATAAGCAAATTGGTATGTAAAACAAATACATAGATGTATATAAATATTACGATACAAATATATAGATGTATATGGTATATACAATTATATATATATATATAAGTATATGAATATGAATATTGGGCTGGGTCAGTGTAGTGGAACGTTTAACAACTAAATGCATTTAAATCTCAAATCTCTCTCTCGTCCTATTCAACTATAAATTATATGTATATATATAAAGATACATATATAGGTATATAATTATAACAATTACAGCTAATTGTCCATAATATAGCAGAGCATCAGCAGCAGCCGAGCATTATACACACACACACACGTCATATACATAGGCACACACACACACAAATATATATTTTATTTTGGCAGTGCCGCAGTGTCCTTTTTTATTTTGTTTCCTCCTTGGTTTTTTTTTGTAATTTTTGTTTTTTTTATTTTTTGTTGGTGTTGGTGTGCCTGTTGCCTGTTTGTTTGTTTGTTTGTGTTGTTGTTGTTGTTGTGGTTGTTGTTGGTGTTGTTGTTGTTCAGACGAACGTCTCCCTGATGACGGTGCTGCTGCTACTGTTGCTTAGATCTTAGAATTCGGTTGATTGTCAGACAAATGAGGAGAAGCCGGGCAGTGGCGCCCTCGATCTGGCCATATTATTAACAATAATTTGGCCACCATTGAGGCTCATCACTGCGCTGCCCTCCGGCTCGGAGTCCGTATAACTGGAATAATTGCGCACCGGTTTTGTCTTCTTCCACGATTGCCGCAGCGAATCGTTAACGTTCGCATAATGGTTAACAAACGAATGCGGATCGCTGCGTACGCTCTCGTTCTCGCTCTCCGAGTGCTAAACGAATAAAAAATTATTTATTAATAATTTGTTCATTGCTTTCGATCATAAATTATTAAAAAAAAAAACATAATCAACACTGGTTAACAAAAAGCAAAATATGTATTGTGTATGCGTTTTTCTCTTTCAAGCATTTTAGGTCCTACAAATTTACATAATGTAAGAAAGTCAAGAGTCCAAATCCTTAGATGATTCTGAGACTGAGACTCTGTTTTAGAATGCGTTTTTCAAAATGCCAAAATCAAATGTATGTATATACGAATGCCTTATATGTATATACCATAAAAGATCATAATCAAATCTCTGATGAGTTTAGTGAGAAGCAGGATGAAAGCATTTTACAACAAAGTCGGGACCATAAGTTGGATTTGGCATATTTCGTAATAATATTCTTCGACTTTTACTTAAAGTTTCAGTTTGTTGGCCAGTGTAAATATACATGTACATATGTACATACATATACCATAATATGTAATACCTGTGAGGCTTCGGAGCTGCTCACTTCTGATGGCTTCTCGGTAACGCTGCTGTCATCGGGATTCTCGTCGTAGCATTTGAGGCTCTCCTCATCGCTGTGATAGGCGACGGAGGCGGGCGATGGCCTGGGCGGACTTTTGCCCAGCTGTACATTTGGTGGCGGACGATTGGTTGACTTGCGACCAAGTGTGCCCAGAGTGCCGCTGCGCAAGGTGCCGACGCTGTTTAGTGTGCCCGTACCGACGCCATGTCGCGAACGATACAACTCCAATGCCAGCTCCTGGCGCTCATCAATTGACATGGCCATCGACTCCTCGAGCGTTTTTTGTGCCTCTTCTAATAACAAAAAACAAATATTTAAATATACATTATAATTGTATTATATTATTATGAATATTTTATTATATTAATGGTTAAACTCACGTTTGTACTTGTAGCTCTTGCTCTTCACACAGAGCACGGCGATGACCATCACAATGATGACTATCGATGTGGCTGCCAATGAGACCATGAACCATGTTTGCCTGTAAAAGGGCTTGTGCTGCAGATATCCATATTCCAGATGCAATTTCGATGGTGTCAATATGGAGTCCTTTGAGTAAACCGGAAACGAGATCCCATAACGATTGTACGCAATCACGCGGAATGTATACGCCGTCGATGGCATCAATATATGATAACTGACAGTGAAATCCTGCATGGTGCCCTTCTTTGTCTGCTCGATTTTCGTCCAACGCGAATCATCTGTGAATGTGTGCCAAGCAAATTATGAGTATAACTCACATATACAAAACTATACGATTGCATTCGTTCAAGATTCAGTTTGCATTGCGAGCGCAGTCAAATGTTAAGTGCATTCAAAGCTATTCACAAATGCCATCTTAATATATTCAATCATTCATTCATTCATGTTAGCATTAAAGGATTCAATAAGATTTCAAGACTAGAGAATACCCTGTAACCAAGCATTAAATGATGTCACATGAATATACAACAACAAATTATGTATATGTATGTATATAAGCATACATGGGTAAACATCTAAATTGTACATATTCATCTGTCCACGAGTGTATGTATGTACATTTAATTACTCGCTTATCTTATGTACTTTTTGTATATGGTACTTATAGATAAATCTTACTATTTTGTTTTCTTTTTTTTAATTCAAATTTATTAATTATTTAGCAAAAATAAAAATTAATTAAAAAAAAAAAATAATATTGTGGTAAAACTATTTGAAATTGTTAATTTAATTAAAATTAAAATAAATAAAATTTGTGAAAATACGCTAATTTGTAATGAATTAATATTAAACATAAATAATATTATGCAAAGTGTTAAATATTATTAAATAAAAATGTAATCAATCTGTTAGGATTTATTTAATTAATGTACTTAATTTTAGCTTGAAATACTTACAAACAAATGAAGGTTCTCCTTTTTCTACGTAGCAAGCAGTATTTTAAGCAGATATTTTATATATTTATATAAATATATATATATATATATTTATTTATTTATTTATTGTTTGTGATAAATTTGGAACCAGTTCACCAAAGATTATACCAAAATGTATAGATAAGAAATTAAATAAAATAAATAATACAAAAATAAAAAAAAATATATGAATACCATTTAGAAAATAAAAAAAATTAAATAAAAACCGTAACCAAAGGCTGGTCAAAAAAAAAAAAAAACAAATATAGAAAACAAAAAAGGAATTCAGCTGCTTACCGCGCTTTTTCGCCTCGATAAGATAGCCGAGTATGGGACCACGACCGGATGGACCATTGATCCAGTGCATCTCGACGCTGGATAGCGTTTTGCTCAATATTAAATCGCGTGGTGCAACCGGTGAGCCATCCTGTGGACCCGTCGTCACATTCTCGCTGACCGCGGGACCATAGTCAATTGTCTGGGCGCGCACGGTGAACGTATAGGTGACCTCCTCCTCGAGATTTTGTACCCGGAGCGTCGTGTTGGACACCTTTTGCTTAACCTGCTTGCTGAACTCTGTGAATAGGAAAGGAAATTTAATAAAGTTTTTTTTTTAAAGGAATAATTGATGCATGGCCATGATTGATACTTACTCTCGTTCTCTTCGGTTGTCTCGTAGGTGACCAGATAGCCAAGTATTTCACCATTGAGGAACTTGGGCGGATCCCAGGTGACCTCGAGACTTTGCATAGTTATGTCCGTAAAGCGCAAATTGAGCGGTGCACTGGGCACCCCCTGCAGCGTCTTGACCGTTACGGGTGCGGAGCGAGGTCCATCGCCGGCCGGATTGAAGGCGAGCAATTGGATGCGATATTCGGTATATTTGTCAAGGAAAACAAGACTGTGCGATGTCGCTGTCGCTGAGACAACTTCGATTTCCTCCTCCCATTTGCGTCCGGGCTCTAGGGCCTGTGGCGAGTATGTGACCAGGTAGAAGATCTTATAGCCCAATATATCGCCATTTTGCATGCTCTGCTTGGGCGGCTTCCAGCGTAGGCGGACCTCGGTGCTGGATATGGGCGCCGCGTCGACAGCACGTGGCTCACCTGTGGGCACCGCTTCGCCCACATAGACAGCCGCTGGCGGCGTCGCTGGGCCAGGGCCCTGTGAATTGAATGGCAGGACAACGATCTCATAATTGCGATCCTGCTGTAGATCGGATAGCACCACACTATTCACATTAATGCCCATTACATCCGTTTTGGGTGTCGATTGAAGTGCTGTTGGAAAATCGGAGAGCTGCTGATACAATATGCGATAGCCACCGGTTGCCGCATCACCGTTCCACATGCCCGTCTCCAGGGCATTCCAATGGACACGCACCGAGGTTGTCGTAATGGGCACCACCTTCAAGCCACCGACACCAATCGCTGGCGCAGCGGGCAGAGTGCGCACCACAATGCTCTCGCGACTGAATGCCGATGGGCCAAGATCATTTGTCGCCTGGATGCGGAACTGATATGTTGTATGCGGTCGCAGGCCAAGTGCCGTATATGAGCTAAGCGATGGATCGACACGTTCCGGCAATGGCTGCCAGGGACCCTCATTTTCCCTCATCTGTACAGTATAATAGCGCAACGGTGCGAATCCATCCCGTCCGGGTGTCCAGCTAAAGGTGATCTGATGCGCTTGGATTTGGCTGCGTGACACTTGCGGCAATGATGGCGCCTGTGGCCGATCCCTGTTGTTGGTCGTATACACCAGAACGGTGGCCGTTTTACCCCAGCCGAGACGCGTCTGTGCGGTCACACTGAAGCTATAATATCGCTCCGAGAGCAACTGTGTGGCACGGAATGTTCGATCCGATGGTGGAAATTCGCGACTATAATTGAGATTGGCGCTGCCATTGAGCGTATAGGTGACTTGGTAGGCGAGTATCTCGCCATTTGGATCCTCTGGCACATCCCAAATGATGCGAGCCATCGAGAAGGTCACATCTGGAAAGCTGACATTCGATGGTGCACCGGGCGTATCCTCATATGTCTGCACACGTATCGGTGGTGTGCTCAATGCACCGTCACCCAATCTCGTATAGGCAAGCACCTGGACATGGTAGACGACATATTTCTTAAGCTCGGTTAACGTTGTGGTAAATGAGCTATTGTTGGGTATCGTCTTGTGCAGAACGGGTGTGCCACTGGCACGATCTGTGGCCGCATAGAATACCTTGTAGCCATCGATTTGGCCATTACGATGCTGACGGGGCACCTCGCCCCAGCGGACAACGACCGTGGTCGAGGATGTCGCATTCGCTTGTACGTCAAGTGGGCCATAGCTGGGCGTTGCCTCCCGTGTACGCTCCTCGGCTGGATTACTGGCACGCGAGCAGCCAACATCGTTGCAGGCATTCATTAGCACCTCATAGACGGTCCATTCCTCAAGCGATTCGAGCACATGCGAATTGGCTGTATGATCCTCAATGAGCACACTCCTTGGCAAATTTTTAACGGCGCCGGCAATCCGTTCCACCTGGCGATAGGTAATATTGTAACCCCTGGGATTGCCAAACCATTCCGTCTGCTGCAGCGGTATCCAGCGAACGCGCAACTGTTGTGCGCTCATTGCGCGCACGGTGACATTGAAGGGTGCATGCATAGGTCGAGCCTGGATCGTTTGAAAGTCCTTGGTTGCCTCCGAGGCACGTGAACTGCCAACCACATTGGTGGCGCTCAGACGCAGGCGATACTGTGTGAATGGCATTAGACCCGTTACGGTTAATGTCTCAGCATCGGGATCACTGATCTCACAGATGGTAAACCAGGTCATGTTCCTTGCCGTTTGGGCCTCCACCTTCCATTTGGTAATGCTTGAGTTGCCATCAAAGCCAGGTGTAAACTGCAGCACCACCGAGAAGGCCTCAATATTGGACAAGGCCAAACTGGTCGGAGCATGTGGCAGGACGGGTTCAACGCCAGACTGTATGGTTGCCGTCTTTGGTGCACCGCTACCGATCCTTGTCCAGGCGCAGATCTCAAACCAATAGTGTGTTGTCGCCTGCAGCTGATTGACCGTCAGCTGTGTCTCCTCGGCCGTCAAATTGATCGATTTCATTGTCTCGGAACGATCACGGACTTGATATCGCACCGTGTAGCCCGTGAGGATGCCATTGATATGTCGTGGCGGTGCCCAAAGTACGGTGACAGCACGATCAGAGACATCATCGAAATGCAGTGCTGTTATCTCATCGGGCACATCCTCTTTGGTCTTCACATGCACCTGATGACTGGCGACACCATCGCCAGGATCTGTAAAGCACAGCACACTAATATTGTATTCAGTGAACTTCTCCAGGCCATTGAGGATTGCCGTTTGCTCGGCCAATGGATCAATTAAACTTGGCGGCACTGTCATCATACGCTTCTCCACGTCACGCGGCTCCCCATCGATGTGACGCTGCTGCCATGCCTGAATCTTATAGCCCTGATTGATGCCATTTATCTGCTGCGGATTTGGCGGTGTCCAACTGATTTGTGCCGCAGTCGAATTCAACGCCAGGACACGGACATTGGTGGGCGCTGCCTCGGGTACGCCCTCCTTGGTTTTAATCTTGGCACCATCGGTATAAACACCAACACCCATATTATTATAGGCGGCTATCTGTACGATATAATCCTTCCAAGTGATCAGCTCCGGTATAAGGAAATTGCGCTGCGCCTCGTTCGTTATATTCTGATACGACCAGGGCACATTGTTATAGCCAAATAAACGATATCGTAGTATATAGCCCAATATTTGACCATTGCGATGCTCCTCCAGCGGTGGCTGCCATTGCGTTATTATCTCCGACATGGATCGTGCGGAACCCACAAATCCAACTGGCGGACCCGACGGTGCTGCCAAATTGAAACGTACAACGAAACGTTGTATTATTAACGGAATCCAAAATTAAAAATAAAAATAAATAAATTTAAAAAAAAATATTTTATTATAATCAAAAACTCTATCAATGGGTGCATCATGGTGAGATTATTGCAACTTTTCTTTATGTATATTTATATTGTATAAATAAATATAAATATATATAAAAAAGAAAAGTAATAGAAGCTGTACGGATTTTGTGTACTTTTTGTTGTAGTTTTATATTGTTTCGATTTTCTTTTTTTTGTTTATTTGTTTTATAGGATTATATACCTCGGAACAGTGGAAACTCTACGCGCATTTGTTCATCAAAAGCGGGCGCAGACGATGATGCAGTTAGACGACAACGATAGCAATTAGAAGTACGATATACAATATACATCATGGTTATATAGCATTAGTTTTATGCACTAAACATTGTTACATTACAAAAATAACAAAAAAAAAAAAAAAACACAAACAAACAATTGCAATTGCAAAGCAACAGGCAAGCTACTCATCTATGACACGAACAAACAAAAAAATTTAAAATAAAAAAGAAAAACTCTTAAATCATAGAGACAACATTTAAAAGCTTTACCAAATAATATTTTAAATATAATTAATTCATAAAAAACAAATACTAAAAATACAGGATTGTAACCTACTCAATATTATACTCAAGTATTACAAGTTGGAAATTTATTATAATTAGCAAATTTTCAATAATTATTTTGTCTAAAACTCTTTCAACTTTAAATTCTATTGATGAATTTTTTTTTTAATTCTATTCAGATTTCACAATTTTTTTTTTTAAATATATTTAAATATATATTTCATTTTTACATATGTTTAAAAAACAGATTTCCTAGATATTTCTTTAATTTGAAAACCGTCATAGATTTCTCCTGAATAGAGTCTAAAGTTCCATTAATAGGTTTAGAAATAATTTAATAATTAATTATTTAAAGTAAAAATTGAACGAAGTAAATTTAGAAAAATTAATTCTCTTTTGGAAAATGCAACTGTAATTCCGTAATCCTAAATAATTTAGAATCTCAATTTACTTGATATTATTAATAACTTATAGTTATTTAAGTGAAAGTTTAAAGACAATTTTACATAACGAAAACAAAAAGCAGAGCTTGCAAATAACTGTCGACCGTTTCTATTTGTCTGAAAATAAGTGTCTTTTCCTGACACTTAACGAAAAAAG
>JBAMCR010000335.1:0-29157 GCA_037075045.1 Mulgravea parasiatica | reverse complement strand
TGGCCTCACAAATTTGCGTTTTTTTTATATGGAGTTTATTTGCAAAGCGGCTTTTGTAGAGTCTCAGAAGCCACCTTGAACAGTTGAATATTTAATTTATTGAATAATAGAATATGGAAAACTTAACTTTATATATAATTATATTTTGTATAGTTTTATGGTTTTAGCAATTTTAAATTTAATTGCTGCTTGGCTATTCAAAAATCCTATTTAAATAGAATAAACATAAATTTATTAGTATTGATTGATGTATTACGATCAAGTTAAAATAAATTAAAATATTTTTTATGAACACATAACCAAAACTAATAAATTTTAATTTTTAAATTATTAACAGTTTGCATCACATAGCGCCCAACTTTAAAAATGTAGCAATTTTTAGGTGGTATCTTTTTTTGGAAGTTAAATTTGGTATTATTTGCCAGTTGCGGTCACACTGTTTTGCAATTTCTCAGTTTTAATTCAGACTTTCTTGCGCATGGTTCGAGGTTGAGTATACATCTGTGTATAAAGCCGTTGTTCACTTATGGTTGTTATTGATTAGCAAATAACAAATAAAGCGCAAATTGAAGCCGGCATAGCCCGCCAATACAAAATAAGAAAAACTATTACAATTAATAATTAAAGCTGAGCTTACAGCAACGTGTAAATACGAATGTGGAGTGAGACCAGATTTTTTTTCGTTAATATATTTTGTTAAGTGCAAAAAAACAAAATAAAACTCGTACTTCGTGTGCCAAAATAGAGAAGGAGAAAATAGAAATAGCAATTACAAAGCGCAGTAGCGTGTAAAAGAATTAACAACTATAATAGTCATAAATAAAAAGTGGCCGCCAACGCTACCCAAAAGAAAGTGTCACCATCGCCGTACTACCCCACCTTACCGCACCTTATCCACATAACAGGCAAACCAAAAACCCACCACCAACACACACACACATACAGTGTGTCACAGCAGCGTCGCGACGCAGCAGCAGTCGCAGCAGCGCAGTTTTTTGCACAATAAAAACAATAAGAGAGCGGCAAAACGGCGACAGCAAAAAGCATCAATAAAGTGAAATTAAATTATAATTTACTTAAATAATAGCCAATACAATTGCAATTAAGCATCAGCAATAATAAAATATAAATAAATTAAAATAAGAGAACGACATTAACAAAAATGGCAACACTTAATAAATTTACTAAAACTTTATCCATTGATGAAAAAGCGGAGATAAAAGAGAAATTTACAGAGGTGAGTGCACAATGTTAATAATAACATTTAATATTAAACTATTTGTGAATGTATGTGTTAAATCGATATATGCCTTTATAGTATACGAGGGGGGATTGTGAGTTCTTAAGGGGTTAAGCCATTATTGAAATTAAATATCAATTGTATGAGTCACAAATGATGAAAAGTATTTTACGCGCTGTCTTTAACCGGTGCATGTGGGCGTCAGCGTTGGCATCGATGGTGACTGCGACTGAGACTGAGACTTCTGCGACGGCAATGGCCTTCAACAAAACCCCTTTGCCCCCCCATGAAGAGAACTAACGTAAACATGAGCCCTAACGGTAATACTTCTGGTATGCATTATATACAAACATATGCATATGTGTGCAAGTATATTTATATACTTACACACACATAAATATATATGTCTGTGTGTGTGTGTATGTGTGTGGGAGCACAACGCTTGTGGAAAACAAGTTCCCTCCCTTCTCCCTGGGTGGTGGCCACGCCAAACTGTCTTCGTATGCATGCAGACGAAGACGACACTGCAAAATCACAACAGCAGCGCTTGCGCCTGCGTCGCTGCTGACGCACAAGTTCAATGTTTGTTTGCCTGTCTGCTGTATTTCTCGCATTCGCACGCACATAGTCACATGTATGCATGCATGTACATATATACATATATACGTTGATATATGTGTGTGTACATGTATGACTAATCAAAACAAAGTAAAGACAACGCATGCTTCTTTCACTTTACTTGGAATTTTATATGAAATTCGCGAAAAATAGCGTTTAAAAAATACATAAATACATACCATACAATATAGTATATTGTATAAATATACACATGTTTGCCTGTATGTGAGTATCTCCATAGTATGACAAAACAACGGCACGTTAAGAGACAGAGCAAAGCAGACAAACAAAAACCAGTTTCTGTTAAAAATAAAAACACACACATACGCACACATACATAGATACATCTACTCATACAAATACTAAGATGGAGAGCGTGAAAAACTTCTACTCAGCGACAGCCCCAACAGCAGCAGCAGCCCCCCAAGCCACAGTCACAGAGTAGCTACATCATCCGCAACGTCGACGCTGACGTTTAGCCTCTCTGCTAGCTTGGTTCAAGGGGCAGCAGCAATTTTCGTTTGGCATTCGTGTTCAATTTCTTTAAACGTACTCTTACAAACACACATGCATATGTATATGTATTGTACATACATATATAAATACATATCCATATGTGTATATACTATCACATAATTTTAATAGCTCTCAGGTGTAGCTTTTCGATTTGCCAACCAACTGTAATTGTCCCACCTCACCTCTTTGTCTACGTCTTCGTCTACCCACTCAAATGCAATTTACTCTGTTATATCGTGGCTTTTGTAGTTGTTGTTGTTGTTGTTGTTAGCAACGCGGCAGCGCACGCGCTTTGGGTTAATCAAAATACAATGCGGCATTGTTGGGCGCGCGCGCCTCAGCTTATGAAAATGTATGGCAAGCTAAATGATAAAAGAAAAGGATAACAAGCAGAGGGAGAGCAAAAAACCACTACACAAACAAATCATAATCAGGGCTTTTAAAAATATCGTAGTTTTTATTTGTTTTATTTTTGTTGCTAAAACATAACAAAATATTTCATATTCATATTTTAAATGCAAGATTGTATCTGGGAGTATGTATAATAATCTATCTATCTATCTAAGGCCATGCTTATGCATTAATTAACCATTAACTACGAATTTAAAGTTAAGTTTTCTACTTAATGCATTTATTTACTCTTTACCGTTAGCACCTAAAATACATAAAATATTGTATTTACAAATGTACTACTGTATGTATGTAATACGATATTTACAAAAAAGTAAAGTTAACTATGTATTTAATAATAAGTAAATTTAAAAATCTTTATAATACAGTCATACACTCATACGTTAATGATAGTTTTTTCTGGAATATACATACATACATACGTATGTGCATACATATATACATACATATGTGCATGTGTGTGTATGAATAAATTGTTGGCGTCAAGCGGAGGCGTAATATACTAAACCGCACTGATTGACACTCTAAAAGTTGTTTTTGTTTTTTTGTTGTTTTTTGTTTTTGTACTGTTGTTGTTATTGTTGTATCACTTTTTCTCTCTCTCTCTCTCTCTCTCTCTCTCTCTATCTGCCTGGAGGGAGGCTGTAGCGATGACTAATATGCAGTCGGTTGATGGAAATAAGAGATAGAGATTTGAATTGGGGGATGGGGGATAGCTTGGATTGTAGCGTTCAGCTAAGCTTATGTACGAGACTATTTTATTATATTTTATTGTAGTATTGCTTTTGTTTATGTCAATCAGAAGAAACTGAGTTGCCAGACTTGTACAAAGTATTGATTTTGTTTTCGTCTTGCTGTTTGTTTTTGTTGTTTTTTGGTCTCTTTTGTTTACGCGTGGGAGTGTCCGTGTTAATTGCGGCAAAGACTTGCATTTTGAGTGCCTTTGCTCGTGAAAACATATGTATACATGCGTGTATGTATGTATGTGCATGTACAGTGAAACCCTCTTGTAAACGGACAGTGGCAATCAAATTTGAATTTTAAATATATTTATTTTCTCGAAGGTTTCACAATTTTGAAAATTAAATATGCAGATAACATATAGCATTTATTTATAATGAATAACAATAGTGCAGTTTGAGGGATTTCACTGTATGTACACAAACTGTATATATATGTGTGTGTATGCATGTATACACGTATATGCTTAAGTTATATGTAATGTATCTGTATATACATATGTACGTACATATTTTAATGGTTTATCAGCCCGCTTGATGCCTTGCATGTCTTAAGTTGGGGGCGAGTGTAATGGACGGGGCAGGCACATAATTCATTGGATTGCGTTTATTGGGCTCCATTGTTGTTGTTGTTATAGTTGTTGTTGTAGTTGTTGTAGTTCATGTGCCCATTCACACACAACAACAACAACAACAACATTTATTGTTGCTTTGTAGCCTACGCTTGGCTTTTATCAAGTGCACATTAAGTGCACACACGGTCATGTTGGTAATGGTCGGGAGGGGGGGAGCAGAGCGTAAAAATAGGAGAAGACGCTACTTATGTACTCGAACGTATGTAGATGTGCACTTAGACATACTTTGCATTTAGACAAAGCCGCTCTGACATTCCGTTTATTAATGCACATGCCAAACATTTTACAGTGTACAGTGTCTTTCAAAAGTCGTGCAACACATGGACATTGGTTCGCGTTCATTGAAAATTATCATCTATTTCTCTAGCATACATTTGCAAGCATTGCATATTGTACATGTACATTATTAATATACATACATATGCATATGTATGTGCCTATGTATATGACGATGAATATGACATCAGTGCATTTAAAGTGCGATTAAAGTCGCTTACCAACATGTACAGTAAATACAATCGGGTGGAAAACGTGATATTTATTTAAATATCAGTATATATACATTGTTATGTATGTATTCATGGTTATTCAATTCAATTGAAATTTTATTTTTGTTAATATCTACTGGGATCTATTTATAATAGTTTTATATCCCTGGGCAAAAGTTAAGCAATTGTTTAAATTATTTTTAGTAAAATTAGCATTATATTTATTCATAGATAAATGCTTTGTTTTCTTTATAAAATTTCATCATTTTTACCACTGTGCACAAATGCAGCGAAAGTGATTTTTAATGCGTTCGCATGCAACTGTCAACTCTGGCTATATATTTTTTTTTTTATATATATTGTATTTTTTTTTTTTTTTTGTTTTAAACATGCCACTTGTCGTTTGTCCTTATGCAAAAGTCATGATGCTTTCATCGTTTTGGTTTTGCGTGTGGAGTTTGTTGAACTCCCAGATTACCAGTTACTTCTTTATGGTGGTGATAAGCGTATACATACATAAACATATATGTACATACATATACAATATATATAAATATGTATATGTATATTTGTTTTGATCAGTCTATTTGCCAATGTTTTTTGTCTCTTGTTTTTTTTTTTTTTGTTTTTTGTTTTGCACGGGGTTTTCAAGTTAGTCTCTTGCCTTTTACACAGAACTGGCTTAAAAGGAAATGGAGGCGTGCGCAAACAAACACAAGAGACACCGACCGATTAACTGGCTCATTACCAATATTTGCCACAGTGGCAACACTGCTGTTAACTGTTAATTTGTCACGCTAATTAACACGCCTTTGAGGTGTGTTAAATAGTGTCCAAGCGTCTGTCTCCCAGCTCGGCAACTATGATGAAGCTATATGTACATGCTGTATATGCTATGAGTGTATATGATGTATAATACTCGTATGTTATTCCGAATGGTGACTCATTCATGTAACGAGTATACGATATTATTTATCCTTATGACTAATATGCGTATTATGTTTCATGCAATATTTTTGATCACTAGTGTTTTGTTTTTTTTTTTTTTATTTTTTTTTTGTTTTTGTTTTTGTAGTTTTTTTTACCACACCCAAACTCCGCACCCATAACACAAAGACAAAATATATAAAAATATTATAAAACCGACAAATTCTCTTGTTGTGGAAGTGGCAAGTGGTCATTCGGTTCTTCTATGCTACGGATATGTGTCACTGCTGATTATACAATTTACTTAGCTTTTGCCAGTAAACAAATACTTGAATATGTATGTATATATATATATATATATTCCTTTATGTACTTGCGAGTATGTATATATGTTTTCTCTTTGTTTTTTGTTGGTCGCATTGCCAATTTCTTCATAAAAATTTATTACATACAAGCTGTACTTGTACATACGAGTACACAAAGCGCAAAGTCAAGTCTGTTGTACGTGTTACAAATTTTAATTCAATTGACAGCAATAACAATAACAACAACAAAAAAACAACAACAATAATAATAAAAGAAATGAAAAGAAATGAAAACAAGAGACAGCAAACATTGACATCGCTAGTTTCTTCAGGTGACAACACTGTCAGAATTGTTTGTTTGCGATTGTTATTATTTAACAAAAGTTGGAGACAACAAATTCAAATTTATTTAGATTTATTTAGATACAAATTAATTGATTTTTAATTTTACATATGCAAAAACTTGCAGGACATAAACATTATATATCAAAGTTGAAAAAAAAAAAGGAAAATATATTATAGAAAAATATATATTCGATTTAATTTATTTATGTTGTTTTGTTGGATGACAGCTGATATTTTTATAGTGTCTGGTTGCCCTATACCCAAAGATATTTCTTTTGATGACAGCAACAACTGTAAAAATAATGCCATACCTACATATGTACATACATATGTACCATATATACTACATACATACATAATGTTGTGTTGGTTGGCTCATTATTAATTTTTGTTCAATTGACTTCCTTTGACTATTTACGATCGGTTCATTTTAATGTATGTATCCACAACACACATATTTATGCGTGTGTGTGTGTATGTGTGTGTGTGTGTGTGTGTGTTTATGTGTCGTACAAGGTGCTAGCGTTCGATACCAGGTATTCGGCCCCAATGAGTGACAAACTACTCGTATGCATATTGGAAGATACTTGTCAATACTCGTACAGTATTTATCAGAGACATCAGTCTGTTTGTGTGTCTGAGTATGTGTGCGTGTGTGTGTGTGTGTGTGTTGATTAACATGTTTTGAATGTTGTTGACTCATTCACGTTGCCGATTCAATCAACGTCAACTGTTAATGTTGCGTTGATGTAATGTAATGCCGCCTATGTTGTCGAGGTCGGGCTTCGTCAACTGCACTCAGTTTAGGCAAACATTGAAATAATGTCTCAAAGCGAATGCTCCACTTCCACTTACTAGATGTTGTTTACGGACAAAACAAAGGTTCGTGCCTGGCATGAGCAATTGGAATTTGGCTAGTGAACTGGTTCCAGCCCGCAAAACCGGTTCAACGAAAGCGAAATAACAACAATTGCAACAAAACCATAACAATGTACATACATACATATATACAAACATACATACATACATACATACATAGCTAAGCAGTTTTCTAATGTTGTGGGCAGTTTTTATACCCCCACAAGAGGCAAAGGGGGGGAGGGAGCATTATAATTTTGTCACGAAATGCGTAACTCGACTCGTTTCAGAATTTTAAGAAACCGCCTCAACATTTGACATAATTCAAGCGAAGCTCACATTTAAATTGACGAATCCCCCGTTAACATCGAATCTATTTTGTTTACACGGATATACTCGTATATACTATATATATGTGTATACATACATGTGTATATACTGATGCAACTGATTATATACGGCCTAATTAAGTACCTTTGTTTATTTCAAAAATATATGAAAAGCTTGATTTCAATACAATTTCTTGTATTGGATATAATGAGAATTCTACAATGTTTTATACTTTTATTAAATCTACTATTTAATAATGGAATAATATATACATGTATGTATATATATTAATTATTATGTTACAATTGTGCTTAAATAATTGATTTGATTTTGGCTTCCCCCTGTCTTTCCCATTTATTTATAACTTGCATTTTGTGGGAAATAATTGTATAATGATAATCGAGCAGCTTAAAAGGGACACAAATTGAAAATATCTGGAATTAAGAATAGTTTACCCACTAGTAAAATGTGAATATATAATACAAACCAAATGTCGTTTAGCATTTTTAACTGTGTTAATGAACTTCATTTGCTGTAAATGGACTTTTAAATGACAATTACGAGTACGAGAACTATTGTATATGGTAAAGTTGGCTAACGAAACTTTCGCGCATGGCTTTTCATAACTATAATTATCAACGTAATTACAGTTGTTGTGTGTTGTATGTACACACGTTTGTCTCTCGACCTTTTTGCTTCTTCTCCTACCTGTTATTTGATATGTATGTATATATAATTATGCCGTTCTTTGCAAAGCCAGTGAAGAGGCCAAAATCCGAACTTGAACCTGATATTATTAAGTAGTATTCGTAACAGCATTTAGAGAAATAAGAAAATAGCTAAACAAACTTTAACTTTTGACACAATTTTTTTTTAAATATAAATCTTTGCATTTAGCTTTTTGCCTTGAAGTTGACTTGGGCGTTTAAATGGATAAATGGATATAACTGAGGGGGATCGATGAATGCTTCCTAATACCAAATTGTGGTAAAAACAAAGTCCACCTTGTTCATGGGAGAACTAACAATTAAATGACACGCCTTTGTATAGTTTTATTTATTCATCTCTCAAAATTGTTATTTTTATTTAAATATAATAATAAAAAATTGAACATACAGTTATTCTAATAGTAGAAATAACAAATGATCTGCAAATAATTTAAAATATTTTTTTTTAATTTACGTAATGAGGTATCTAAGAAATATCACAAGTTTTAGACATGTATGTATGTATACATATATAATAAAAAAAATTATAATTTGTCACATTTGCGATACGTTTCTTGTACACGTACATATCATTGGGCTTAAGTAGATTCAATTTGACATTAAAGATATTTTGAATTTGTATCTTAAGACAATACATCGGCCTTTAGAACAAAGTATGCTAACTTGGCGAAATAATTTTAAAATACTATATACATATGGTATATGTATAGATAGATATTGCATATTATTATATTATGCGATATTAATTGCTAATTAATTAATTAGCATAAATAATTTATCATATTACAATGCATTATAGTTTTTCCCAAGCGCCTTTTTTATTGTGTTTAATATGAATTATTGCATTTCAATTTTAAAATAATAATAATAATATTATGTACACATGTATATACTATGTATATATATATTTTTTTTTAAATGAACTCAAGAACAGATTGATAATTTTAATTGAATTACAATTTTTGAATTTCTCAAACAAAAAAATACAAACTGTGTAATGTATTGAATGCATCGCTGCTGTCAGCTGTTAAGAAATCTTTTTCGAAATCACAATACGATATGCATTATAAATTTATGTATGTAATGCTTGTAAGTATATATATACATATGTTTATATACAAATGTAATAGTTGTTGCTCATCGAAAACATCTATTTATACAGCTGGAAAAAAATCATAATAAACGTGCGATAATGCTGCGTCTCGGCAAAACCTTCCCTTGAACAATACTCGTACACGCCACAACCTTTGTGTGGAAAGTTAGTCATGAAGGTCTGGACTTGGCTTGAAAAGGTTTGGCACAAATGGGCAATACTTTGCTTTATACACTGTCCAAAATAATCAGTCGTATTACGTATATGTTATATGTACGTATGTAGCGATTAACCCTTATGTTTTCGTTATGTATAGTAGTAGTTGTGTGTAGTAACCGAATTCATTATCAAAATAATTTATTATCAGCGTCAAAATGATATTGAATTTATGTTTAACAAGTCATCACTTGTACATAATTCTCTGGCTGATATAATGGCTATTAAAAAACCAATTACGTTTAAATGTCATGTCACAAGTTACTCTCTTTACTTGCTTCTCTTACTCTCTGGCTCTTGCTCTCACTGCCGATCACTCACTCTCCTTGTCCACCAAAAAGTGAGTGTCGTATCTTAATAGCATACTTCAAACTGCATACCTATACATACCCGATATACACACACATACATACACACATACATAAGTTTGTTTGATATAATTTAGCAAAAAATGTGATGCGTAAGCAATTGGTTAAAAGGTTCTTGGCACCTAAAAGGGTTGTCGCAAATCAAAACTTTAACCCACATATTTGAATTTGCATTTCTGCAAAAGCGCAATGAACTTGTTTCACATCTAAAAAATTCTTTTTTTTTTTCTTGTTTTGTTTTAATGTTA
The DNA here is from genome assembly GCA_037075045.1 of Mulgravea parasiatica. NCBI lineage: Eukaryota > Metazoa > Arthropoda > Insecta > Diptera > Drosophilidae > Mulgravea > Mulgravea parasiatica. The sequence continues at coordinate 19,091 of JBAMCR010000335.1, read as the reverse complement.
ACCACTGCATTCTTTGGTAATCAAAATTAAAATTTATTTTTTATATAAGTCCATGGGTATAAAATAGTCAAAAGTCATGCAAGTTGTAAATAATGCGAATTACGTTTTTAAAATAACAAATACAATGTATTTATTATTATTAAACTTTTTATTTTTAGTTAAAGCTTGGCAACTATTAAGCAGCATACGATAATCAATCGTAATCTGATTTGTTAAATCGATAATGCGTTTATCGCAGGTGTACAAAGGGAAAAATGAAAAAAAATAACTAAATCGTATTGGTTAGGCGATTCTTTTAAACAATACTTGCACGGAAGCTGCTATTTTTAATCTTTATAACTCGGACAGCATCCTGTTTTAGTGCACAATAATTAGACATAATAAAAGGATATCTAAAATCGATGTTGGCTTAATTAAATTGCGCTGGGTTGACAACCCTACCTATATTCACAATTGAATGTTAATCGATTAGAGGATTAAAGATGTCGGATTAAAGATACAAATTGATTTTTCGTTTGTTTTTTTTCTCTTTTGCAATTTTTGTAGTACGAATTGTTTTAGATAATTGGCAGTTGTAATGACTTGGCAACCCTATTGCATTGCACTATAATCGAACGTAATCTGATATTCTTAATCGATATTCAACTTATTTCGTTGACTGGCTCTTTTGACGGTCTAAATTTGAAGTGGGGCAAGGCGTTGTTGGTTGCTCGCTTGGCTGATTGGCGGGCTGTTGACTGGGGCGTCTTATCAAAGTGAATGACCAAAATACCTGAATATAAATACGTACATACATATATTCATGTACTATATATGTATGTATGCATATATATGTATTATAAAACCTGATTGCCGGCTCATATGACTGATTTTTTTCGTAACGAATCGAAGTGGAATTCAAATTGAATTTGAATTGAATAGTAATGAAAATCAAATGAAAATATGCCATCAATGAATAATGACTAACTAGTCATTACTTACAGAACAATTCAATTGACTGCTTCTTACAATGTGACTAACCATAAATGAAGGAAATTTACTGTGTGTAGCACATCATGATTCAGGGCTACCAAATACAAAAAAAAAAAAAAATAAAAAAATTGTATGTGTATGTATAAAAGTAAAATTAAAAAACAGCCACTCTTCAATATGGTTTGATTTCCTTAACATTTTTATTGAGAATTCTCAGTCTGCTAACAACCTACCTTATCAAAATGTTCTATTCCGTTCGATTTATGTGAGAGGCAACCGCCGATAGGTGTTTTTTCTTCTGCTGTTTTTTTTTTTGTTTTTATTGTTGCCTTTGTTGTTGTTGTTGGTGGTTTTGCTACTATTACCACTGATAAAAGAAAAGGCATAAATAGCCCACACTGTGGCAGGCGCTCAACTAGTAGTACATCTCGTCCAGCGGCGCCAACAGCTAACGCCGAAAATACGCCGAGTAATTTCACATACACACATACAAATACATATCGATATACAGACACATATATAAATAATACAGTTTAACCCGCCGGCCCATTCGTTACATTTCTAATCCTTGATAGTGAGAGTGAGAGTACAAGAACAGACCGTTTCGCCGCAATTTTTTTCTCGCTCTACCCTTTAGTGCAACGCGTCGACGCATTCTCGCTCTCCCGTGAGAAATCAATCTAACGGTGATTTGCTCGCTCGCTCGCTCGCTTGGTGCTCCCGTTCTTGTATTCGTATTCGTATTCGTTCAGTGCGATTATTACTGTTACTTCATTCGATCGCGTTCTGTGCCCCCGCCTATATTTGACCCGGACTGTGCGTGTGCTCGCCTCGTGTGTTTTCTTTATTTGTACTACATTTTTTTCGTTTTTTTTTCTTTTTGTTTTTTACTTAAATCAATTTACTTAATTTACGCATAATTTAAAATTTGTTTTTGTTTATTTTGCTCAGCATTTAAGTGGCAGCAGTCGCAAAAAAGCAACGATATTGCTGAATAGATTGAAAAATTAATTTAAATACTAATAAATCAATATATATAAAAAAATGTCTGATATTATCAACATTGAGCAGCATCAAACTATCGAAGAGTTTAAGCAGAATCTGGAAGAGCTTTTGCCCAATGTACGTACATACATAAAAACAACAAAAAGGGAAAAAAATAAAAAAAATAATACAATAAATGGAATAAATAGAATAAATGAAACGCATACATGTGTAAGAAGGTGTGGATGTGAATGATGCAAGTGTGCAGGCAAATTTTCAATAAGATGTTAAAATCTCAATTTTCCCTTTTTTTTCTGTTCTTGTATGTGTGTGTATGTATGTATGTACATACATATATTTTCTTTGATTACTCACTATTCACGTAATCAAAAGTGTTTGTTCTTTCCACATTTGTTGTTGGGTTTGTTGTTGCGATTGTCGGCACACTTTATGGTTTTTAATCGATAACAGAGCCAAATGCACGAACACTTACAAAATAGAAACAAAAAAATAAAATAAAAAACTCATTTATCACATTCTATAGAGAGTTACAGTGAACACACTTGATAAAGTGCACTCCACTCATAATTTCTTTACAATCATAATCACAATCACAATCTCAACTAAGTGATTATCTTAACGAATCAACTTCCGTTATATGTATATGTATATGCATATACAGGTATTGGATAATTTCTCCTATGGCATAACCTTATCAAATTTAGCCTAGGACCGAACCGAACCGAACCGAGCCCTACTGAAAACCGCAACCGTCATCGCATTGATATCCCCTACTGCCCATTTAGCATATTGCGCATACATATATACATACATACATACAAACATACATACATACATACATACAAACATACATATGTATGCCTACTGTATGTATTTCCATTCCCATATTCATAGCCGCCTCTCCACCCACTTCCAACCATGTTTGCACGTAATCATTACCATATATGTACGTAACTTAACGGCTGCTATTTTCGATTTTATTGCCTTTTTTGCTACAACAGTTTATCTTATCGGTAAACGCGAAACAAACGAACAAACGAACGAACCAACCAACCAACCAACCAACCTACCTACCTACCTACCTACCTACCTACCACCCACCCACCCACCCGACGAAGCAACATCATCAACATTGAATTCCCAGTAAAACCAACTTCATACATGCATATATACATACATTTATCGTATATATAATATATATATATATATATATATATATACATATATGTATATATTTATAGAGTATAAAAATCATACAAATATATAAAGTCATGACAAACACTGATGCATGTTCATATATATAAATAGTATATATATTTATATATAATATATACATATTTCCCCTTAGGATATATTTACCCTTGTTAATCGGATCGATAGGATAACTTTCTAGCACTTAATATACAAAACATACCCATATACATACATACGTATATACATATATATTATATATATACATATTTCCTCAATGGGCTCGGCTTGTTTAAATATTTCGAAAATCCTTGTGTAAATTTGCATGTTTGTAAACTTTAGGGATTAACTAAAATGTTTATTGTGTATTAAATAAGATGAACAAATTGTTTGTATTGTATTTAATTAATTTGTATTTTAATGGAAAATACAGGCGTGGCAGGCTGTGTGGAGCTTTTACAACTATATGTATGTATACATAGCTTAGTTTCTGGGACTATATGTACATACATACCATACGTTATATGTATATTAAAAAATAAATTATATTTTCAAATACAATTTAATGTAGTTAGCCTGAATGAATTATTAGATTATTTATAATAGTTATTTATTTATATTATTTTTTTGAAAGTTTGTTAATTCAATTCATGAAAAATCGAGTTTTGTAATGCTTCACACGTACCGTAATAAATTTCAAATCGGACATACATATATATTTTTTTTTGACCATTTACAAACATTTCTGATGACCACACGATTAAAACATTTGAATATTGCCAACAATGACATGTATATATATAGTATGTGTGTGTACATAATGTATGCAGATATGTGTATGTATGCATCATAAGCGAACTAAAGATAATCAATTAGTTAGCTAGTCTATAAGATTAAAAGCGGGAGCTTTGGGGGGTTTTTGTATTTTTGTATTTTGGTTTTTTTTTTTTTTCGATTTTTGAACAGCTTTGGCTTAATATTTACGATAATTAATCAGCGAATTTTGCGAAGCTGATAAGCAGTGTCAGGAAATAGGTGAATAATGGGCATAACACACACACACACACACGTAATTGTTTGTTTGTTTGTAGCTATGTATGTATGTATGTATGTATGTAAATGAATGGAAGTCTTTGAAGTGGGAATGCCAAAACTTTAGCAAGTGCAGGTGAGGCAATTCTTCAAATAAAACACATGCCTTAGAATCATTCAGGGGTGAATACATCTACGCATATACTAACTATGTGTATGTGTATGTGTATACATATGCATGTATGTGTATACATATGCATGTATGTGTGTACACTCATCTGTATGTTCATATGTTCAATAAATGAAACCATGGGGGGGGGGGTGTGCAGGGCGTGTTGAATTGGATTGTGAAGATGTTGATCGGTGGAATGGAGTGATGCGGAGCAGGGCGAGACGATGCAGGGAGGGGCAATTAGTATGTGCCGACACACAGCGAGCTGTTTAGCATTTTGGGGCAATATTAATATTGCTGGTGTTGTTGTTGTTGTTGTTGTTGTTTTCCAAAGTTTTCAATTTGAATGCGAAATTGATTGATGATGAGTCAGGGAAATGAAACTAGAAATGAGTAAGAAGAAGATTAGTCACAATTCTATTGTATTATACAGCACTCTTATTCCCGTTATCTATTTACAAGTGTATGTCAATTGTCTAATTGCAGCTGGATGCGAACAAGGATGGTTTCATTGATCTGCACGAGCTGAAAGATGCCCTCAATCAGGTGGGCTTCAAGCTGGCCGGCTATCAGGTGCGCGAAATGATTGACGAGTTCAATAGCAAACAGCGTACGGCTCATCAGGGTAAATTAAATTTGGAAGAGTTTGAGACGCTGTGCCTGGATCTGAAGTCTAAGGATGTGGCCAGCACATTTAAGACAGTCGTATCGAAAAAGGAGAATCTGGAAACGTTAGGTGGCATGTCCAGCATATCATCGGAGGGCACAACGCATTCTGTGCGCCTTGAGGAGCAGCTGGCCTTCTCCGATTGGATTAACTCAAATTTGGGGCATGACAAGGACCTGCAACATCTATTGCCCATCGATGCCGAAGGCAAACGTCTGTATCAGTCAATCAAGGACGGCATCTTGCTGTGCAAGATCATCAATCACTCCTGCCCCGATACAATCGATGAGCGCGCCATTAACAAGAAGAACCTGACCGTATATCGGGAATTCGAGAATCTGACGCTAGCGCTAGTCTCCTCGCAGGCCATTGGCTGCAATATTGTTAACATCGACGCCCACGATCTGGCCAAGGGCAAGCCGCATTTGGTGCTCGGTCTTTTATGGCAGATCATTCGAATTGGCCTGTTCAGTCACATTACATTGGACAGCTGTCCTGGCTTGGCTGGCCTGCTCTTTGACAATGAACGGCTTGAGGATTTAATGAAAATGTCACCGGAGGCCATTCTCTTACGCTGGGTGAACCATCATCTGGAACGTGCTGGCATCTCTCGACGCTGCACCAATTTCCAGTCCGATATTGTTGACTCAGAGATCTATTCGCATCTGCTGAAGCAAATTGCCGGCAACGAGGCTGATGTCAATCTGGATGCACTGCGTGAATCTGATCTGCAGCAGCGAGCAGAGATAATGCTGCAACAAGCTGCAAAATTAAATTGCCGCAGTTTCCTCACGTCCCAAGATGTCGTCAATGGTGTCTACAAGCTGAACTTGGCCTTTGTGGCCAATCTGTTCAACAATCATCCTGGTCTGGACAAACCTGAACAAATCGAAGGTCTCGAGTCTATTGAGGAAACGCGTGAGGAAAAGAGTGAGTTTTTATTTCTATCATTTTATTTAATTCTTAAAAAATATATATCATGTATATTAATGCTTAATTACGTTATTTATCCGTAGCTTACCGCAACTGGATGAATTCGATGGGCGTATCGCCGCATGTCAATTGGCTGTACTCAGATTTGGCCGATGGTTTGGTCATCTTTCAGCTTTTCGATGTCATCAAGCCGGGCATTGTGAACTGGAGTCGCGTCCACAAACGCTTTACGCCACTACGCAAGTTCATGGAGAAGCTAGAGAACTGCAATTATGCCGTTGATCTTGGCAAGCAATTGAAGTTCTCGCTTGTTGGTATTGCTGGACAGGATCTGAACGATGGCAATGCCACCCTCACATTGGGTACGCTCAAAATTAGTTAAATGTATATTATTATTTTATAATATTTATATTAATATATTAATAATAGCACTCATCTGGCAACTAATGCGCGCCTACACATTGTCCATATTGTCCCGATTGGCCAATACGGGCAACCCGATTATCGAGAAGGAAATTGTGCAATGGGTTAATACGCGTCTGAGCGATGCTGGTAAACAGTCGCATCTGCGAAACTTCAACGATCCAGCGATTGCTGATGGCAAGATTGTCATTGATCTGATCGATGCCATCAAGGAGGGTAGCATCAACTATGAGCTGGTACGCACCATTGGCACTCAGGAGGTACGTTTCCCTCATTTAATTGGCCATTTTGGAGAATAATTTAATAAATATTTGATTTTTTTTAAAGGATAATCTGGCTAATGCCAAGTATGCCATATCGATGGCGCGCAAAATTGGCGCCCGTGTCTATGCCTTGCCCGAGGATATTACCGAGGTCAAGCCCAAGATGGTTATGACCGTGTTTGCCTGCATGATGGCCCTGGACTATGTGCCCAATATGGATAGTGTCGATCAGAATAATCACAATAACAGCAACAACAGCAATTGATGCAATTACTCAATTATTTATAATTAAACAAATGGAGTAAACAACGACAAAAACAACAACAACAAACAAACAAATATGTAATGAATACGTGTATATGCGTATGATTTGTTAATTTACTAAAACTACAATAACTTTAAAAACTTGCTGCGGTGCAACAACAACAATAGCTGCACCCTACAATTTGTTCTTGTAACGTTCTTTTAGTTTTTTTTTTATATTATTTTTTTTTTTGTGATTATTATTATTATTATTATTATTGTATTATTTTTTGCTATTGTAATTAAGCGTAAAAAGTGAAAAGAAAAATGCAAACAACAAAAAATACAAAAAGAATACAAAACAAACAAAAAAAAAACAAATTCCCATGGCAAACATTTTATGTTGCTTAGTGTTCTTTATTAATTATAATTATTATTTTTTTTTTTACCAAAATTAATTTGCATAATTTTACAAACCTGAACCTTATTTTATAAATATAGGTTGGCATTTTAATTCAGTTTAGTTGATCTGTTAATGACCCGGCAATGAGTTCAACGTGCAAAAAATGTTGTAATAATATACATACACAGATACAAATACATATATATATGGTATATATATAATATATATATATGTGTATAATAACAGAAATGAAATACTTTGTAATATATATTTATATACAATATATGCGCCTATACATAAATATTATAAATACATACATACATACATACATATATGAATATATTTTTGCATACAGAGAGTTGCCTGATAACGAAGACGGACAAAGATACATAATATACTATATACTATATACAATTACATATACAAATGCGGCAACTTTATTTTTTCTAATTGTAAGCAAACCTCTCTTCTTAAGCCACTTTGTTTATGTTTCAACTATTTAATGTATGTACTATATTTTTTACATATATATATATATATTTATATATATTTGTTTAATTTTTTTTATTATTTTTTGTTTCGTATTAGAGCAGGACAGTGGCATACGCACGGCTTAGACAGAGTCGGCGAATGATCATGATAAATGGCAAAAGGTTTTAGTGCAATGAGGCGACAAAATAAAAATTATCATACAAAAAAAAAAAACAAAAGAAATTTACAAATTTAAAAGTAATACCATACGCATTATGAAAGTAAAAATAATAAAAAAAAAAAATAAATAAAAATAACAAAACCAAGAAACCAGTAAGTGGAGCATTTATTTTCAGAGTCGGATATCGTAAGAAATCAATGTATGTAACATATGATTTAAGGTATATGAATAATTTTAGCTTTATTATAAATTGTGTTTTAACAAAGTTTTGGAATACCTTGCATTTTATATGTCCCTTTTTTGGGAATTCGATGAAACAACGATAGATTGTTGAAGGATTGTTGTTTCCTCCTTTTACATTTTCGTCTTATGACAATTACGGAGGACGTTAAGTCCTAATGGGATCTTGCACAGAAATATTTCCAGATAATTCAGTTGACCCCATAGTGGCTGACCATACATCCAAATCCAGAAAGGATCGAGACGCATCCCGTTTTTATTTGAGCCGCGCGTGCATATAATTTTGCATACTTTTAGGCTTTCAAAAATTATCCAAATAAAGATGCATTTCTAGGACCGATAGACACGGCTAGATTACTTTGTCCTGGAATCTTAGTTTATTTTGCACCATTTCCGTTTCACCCGTTTTATTAATTTATTAAAAAAAAAAAAAAAATCATGAAAACAATTTGTATGTTTTATTTCACAAAAAGTAAACAACTGAAGTTTGAAATTCGCATTCAAAAAGAAATGCAGAAAAATGTAAGAAATAGATTTAAATGTATAACAATATTTTTTAGAAGTATCCAATTTCATCAGGAAAGAGATAAATAAATAAATATAATATATATCTATATTATTATTTCAGATATTTTCGCAATTGCCAGGATTTATGCCGAGTTTTAAACTGAGCTAGACAGACGGACAGGACTATATTAAGTCAGCTGAATAATAAATATATACATACATACATACATATACATTCATGTATTTCGTGGATCGGAAATGTTTCTTTTCTTGCTTTACATAATTTGCAAAAAAAATTAATTTACCATCTGCTTATAAGTATAATTTATAAAACTATTATTGTATGAGCATTAAAACGTGTTGGATCATTGCAGGATCAAGTAAAGGGTGTCCTGGTAGTCGGACAATTGGTTTTCATTTCATTTCTTTGTTGAATTTATTAAGGGGAACACATCTTAAATTTATCGCAAATTCGCATACGAGGGATTACGGATTGCCAACGGGAGCACGCCTCCGCAAAACTTTGGTCCCTCGGCGTCTGATTGGTGAAACCGTTGAGTTGGCCGTATTGTTGCCGGTTGTGGTTGTGGTTGTCGGCATAGTTGTGGTGGTCATGTCATCCTGGTTGGTGGCCTGCGCATAGCTATAGCTGATGGTGCGCTTGTAGATGCGCTGTTCCCGCTCCTGTTGCGATTTCTCGGATTGTTTGGCACGTGGCTTGCGTGGCTTTACGGTATTTTTACTTTGCTTATGCAACGTCGCATCGTAGCAGCGGTGCATACGTTGACCATCGCTGGCCTTGCACTCGTAGCACACGGTTTGACCATGGAGGCGGCGTACACATAGACTGCCAGCGGGCTCAATGACCGCTGTATGACGTTCAGAGCGCTGAGATCTCCTGGGCGAGGGCTCATCCCGATACCGCTTATACTGGCTGCCACTGCCGTAGGCATACTGTTCCGGCTGGCCCTCATGCGAGTAGCTGCACGTTTCGGAGACGGCATTATTTTTGGGCTCACGACAAATTTTGCACAGTTGTCCTTTGCGTAGAATGTGCTGGCAGCGCTGCTGTTTTGCTTGTTTATGTTGTTTTTTCTGTTGCTGCACATTGCTCGCCTCTGCCTGGGTCTCCACGCTTTCATCCAAATCAACGTCGTGCTCATCCACATCTTCGTCAACATAATCATCATCGTACGGTGCACGATCAAAATACTCGCGCACAAACTGCTCGTAGTTGCGCTCGTAATCCTCGCCAGATTGTGCCTCAGCGCTGTGGCTATCCTGCTCTAACTCTACGTCATCATCAGTTGCTTGAGTATCAACATTTGCTTCCGTAGATTCTGCATCCTCGCTGGCATCGTCATCCAGCTTAGCCTGTGCCACAGACAACTGTGCCGCCTTTCCAACTGGCTGGTGATCCGTTAATGTAAGCGCATCTAAACGCTGCAACAGTTTGCCGGGCGCAAAGGCTTCCCAGTAGTTGACACTGTGATCGTAGCCAGCAACCGTGCCGACGATCATTAGCACCAGCGGCAGCAACATTTTCGCATTTGAAGCACTGTGCCACACACCGAACGACTATTTATGCCATAATATTGTCCAGCGATGCGTATCGATGGCGGTTGGTCATTGGATTTTTTTTTAATGGATTAGGCAATTTGGGGCAGCAACCGCAGAATCGTCAGGAAATGGCAACAACAAGACAACAGTTGCTGCAACAGGCGACAGCTTGACAGTTGGCGGAAGTGCAAGTGAAAGGCAATGATTCGTGGCTGGCGCTTTATTGTGGCCAACCGTATTAAACAACTTAAGATGGGTTCATTAAACTAAGGCCAATTGTTAACTAGAAGTGTAATAGTTTATCCACACATATATATATATATGTGTGTGTCTGTGTGTGTATATATATAAAGTCAGCTGTGAAACATTGAAAACATGGAATGTGGCATCGCATACAACTACGCGATGCGCTGTATATCGCTAATCCGCTGGGCACCAATGTTAGGTTGTGCCGCCTTCACTGGCGTCGGACGTTGATGTCGCAGCTCGCGACGTTTCTCTCGGATTATGTGCTTTGTCTGTGATGTGTCCAACTCTTCCCAACCGCCGGCGTTATCATCGACCCAATCTTCGAGATCAGCCTGTCAAAAAAATAAGCAAATTTGTATGTAGATATATATAAACTAAAAGATTTACGTATATGTCCATTGCATGTACTCACATTTGCACTAATGGGCACCACATCCTGTGCCTTCAGTCTTGAAAAATCATTTGCTACCGGCGCCGGCGCCGTATCACCTAAATAATATTTCACCTGTGGTTTAATATCGGGCGTCAATTCCTAGAATAAATACAGGTCAAATAGTTTGTTTACGATAAAAGTTGTTTTTCTCACGCTAAAGAAATCGGGCTCCGCCTCCTCTTTGGGCGGAGTGGGCGGCTGTGCCATTCGCTGGCGATACTGTTCAATGTGCTCCTCCACTGTTCGCGGACTGTCATCCCAAGAGTTCCAGTCACGTTCTTTGCTTGAACCAGCTGTTGTCACGTTTGCACTTGTCGCTGGAAAGTCACCAATCATCACGGCTTGGAGCTGTTCACTGCCGGCGTGGCTAAGTTTGCGGCGTCGCGAGAAACAGCAAAGGGCACGCCGAAAGAGTGTTATTATGCCCAGCAGCAGTATTTTCATCTGTTGCCACACCATTTCCGTAAGACTTTAATTGTGTTTGAAATGTGTGGAGCGCGCGGGGATACGTTTATTGTAAGTGGACCAGAAATTGGAAAAAAAAGCAAAACAAATATGATTTGTGCAGTCAGTGTGACCAGGTCACCTGCATAAATAATGTAAAGTCAGCTGTTTGAAGTCTTGCAAATGCTCAGCGCTATGGCACACTCTAAATTGGCGCAGAATTGTTGCCTGCCGATATTTAAAATACTTAAAAAAATTCAAATTTGTATTTAAATTCATACTTATGTATATATATATTTTAATTTTAATTTTAATTTAAAAGCAAGAAAAAACGTATGTGTACTATTTATGTATGTATTTACTTAATCACATTTTATTTTCATGTTAGTAAACTATTATACAATAAAAAAAACAATAACAAATTAATTGTTCTTTCAATGAGCGACTGGAGTGTTACCATTGCTCTGTTCAGCCTCATTATTTTCAATTTTATTGCGTCGTCGAAATTTCACGACTAACAGCTCAATGATCCAAGGGACGGCACAAAAAGCCATAAAAACATTTAAGATATGGAAAACCAATATATAATTCTGTGTACGATCTCGTATATATCCAACAATGGGTCCAATTAAAAACATTGCATTTCCCTGTGTAAACATAAATAGGCCGTATCCACTTGCATATCTAAAGAAAATGAAAATACACAATACAAATAAATCAATGTTCGACAAAATTGCATTACATACCGTTCACTTGGCAGATAATCCGAGAATATTATTGGCAACGGCACGTGTATCCACGTACGCAAAAAGCCAAGAACAGCGGTAATGCACGCCATGCCTAAAAAGTCGGTTATGCCAATAAAAACTGCAATTTCATATATTATGAATTAGTTAATAACGCAATCAATATCAATGTTAAACAACGAATCATTTACCAAATCTTGCAAAAAATGTAAAAAGAGCTCCGGCCAAGTAGATGTAACGTGCCGGCACCTGGATGCAAACAGCGGTAACTGCCAGAAAAATACGTGATGCCAAATCTGCGGCGGCTCCGATGGCAATGATATTAGCCGTAGCAGACTGAAACATTCAAATTTGAGTTTTTAATTATTAAATGGATGCATGTATCCATCCTAACATTCTATCGAAATTATTGGCTAATAAGTTCCAGCCATCAGCTAGAAGTGGAAGTCGAAGCAAAATGTGGGAGATCTTTTCGAGAATAATTTATAATTTTAATTATTTTTTCCCAAGGAATTCTATAACTAACTATAACATTTTATTTGTTATATTGGTATCCAATAATAATAAAATTTATATTGTTTAGATGATGAAATAAAATACAAAATTGATACAATTTTACGGGATTTTGGCAGTGATTTGCTGACGGATGACCCCATAATAGTAACCGGCCAAGGATTGAATATAAAAACTGTATTTTAAACGGATTTAACCACTTAGGCCACAACGCAATGGGAATTGCTCGAGATGGTGAAAAACTGCAGCAAGATTGTTGAGTATTTTGAAAAATTTGGTGAAAACTTTCTTTTAAAAAGTGCTTTAAAGAGCTGCTGCCCAACTCGTTGGAATACGATATTTTACCTATTCCAATTGATTGAGTCGAATTGGATGGAAATAAACAACATTTTGGTTGAAGAAAATGAAATTGTGACTCTTCTGGCGCCTTTTGAAAAATATTTTTAAAAAATTTGATGACAGCAATTATCCCACATTGCATTTAAATATTCCATACATAATAAATGGTTTTAAAAATATATCAAAACTTGATGATAATGATGTGGAGACGGTAAAAAATTGCAAGCTCTCATTTCAAATTCATTTAGATACAATTGTTCAAGTGAATTTAACAAAATTTCATAATATTGCCCTTTTTTCTACCTGGAAATAAATTATTGAACTTTACTCAATTACAAAAAGAACAAACTATAAAATATCTGGAAATTATAATGATAGATATTCAGTTGAATAGCCAAACTAAAGTAAAAGAAAATCCCAAATATTGTTCCAGTCAATGATGAAATAGATATTAATAATTAATTTAATTGGTTTTTAATGAGCAATTCATTATAACAAATGAAATTCAAAGATATAAAACAATTAACATGCCTCATACTGTGGATTGTTGGGCTATCTCTAAGATACATTTTAGCCTTCCCAGCGAACAGTGCAGCATCCGGAAATGCCCAAAAATCGGATAACCATAAATAATATTATGTTCCCCCAATCAAATGTTAATATTTTAAATGATGAATGTTTTTCGCATTAATTGATTCAAGTAAATAAAAAACAAATGTGAATAAAATGAATAAACATTTGTGGAATAAATGATTCATTGATCTCTTGTACGTATGTAAATATAAAAAAGTAATATATAAATATCGCAGATTTTAAATACATGTATGTAGATGTATGTGTATATGTATATGGTGACTTACCGTATCGTAGCCGAGTGCAAAGAGGTACGAGGGCTGAATGGTAAAAAATGAAAGATCCGAGTACAAGGCGAACGTAATGCCGAGCACAATGTTAACGTAGATGGGCTGCTTGAAGAGGGACAGATCCAGGAAGTCAACAATGGTGGCACAGATGCTTTTTTTGCCAGTTGCAGGAGAAGAATCATCGTTACCAGCAGCTGCCGCATTGATAACGGACTGGCGACGCGATGCTTGGAGGCTGTGCATCATTTGTGGCGAGGCATCGCTAACGACAACCGCACCAGACCAGTTGCCCAGGCTGGTGATGCTGGAGGTGCGACTTGATATGATCTTGAGGGAATGATCCTCGGCGTGCGATACGCGGCGAGAGCTTAAATGGGATACGGGAAGGGTATCGGTGGCATTAGGTGCCGAGCCGCTTGAAGTCGATATAAATTCTAGTTCTGGAATCGTCTTGAGTGGCGTCTCCGGCTGCACATGGACAACAACCGGTGGCTGCACCGATTGTGCTGGCTGTTCTTCTTGAGTGCTCTGCACTGGCTGTAGTGGAAGCTCTTCCTCATCGAGAGGCACGCGTTTCAAATGCCATTCCACCGGATGCATAAGCAGCATACCGAGCACCGCGTGACTATTGATGGCCGTGAGCACCAGTAGACAACCACGAAAGCCATACCAGTCCAGCAATTTCTCCATTAAAATTGGATAAATCATTGACCCAAAGCCAATCAACGATTGGGCGAAGCTCATCCAAAGCACACGGTTCTTCACAAAATAATTATTGAAGGACGTGTAGCTCGTGGGCACAATTAAACCAAATCCTGTGCCCTGCAGCAAGCTAAACGCAATTGTCAGGTGCAACGTTGAGTTGGCTACAAGCTGCGCTGCCGTGCCCAGAAAATAGAGAAATGCACCAGTCAGTCCCACGGATCGCATGGTGAAACGCCGGAAAAGGGAGCCGGAGAATAAGCCTGCAAAACTTAATGCACAAAAGAAGCTGCTGGTTATAATTGCGATGGCGCTCGTCTCGGCGCCAATGCTCTTCAGGAAGTCACCAAAGACCAGGCCGAAGCTTGATAAGGATGCTAATGCGCTCACCTGTAGGTTGATTATATTGATGTAATAATTGATAAATGATTGATAATTGATTGATAAATTAATATGTATATATATATATATGTATTTTCGATTCTAGGCAATACTTACAAAGGGCATCGCCATACCAATGCACACCAAGATGCCCCACCCACCATCGGGGGGCACCAGTTGATAGGATTTGCTTCTCCTTGTTCCGACGCCAGTCATCTTCGTTGCTCGAACGTTGTGCGCGAAGTGATCAGCATTTTATTCGCATAAGGCAACATCTTCATCATGATCACTAAGAATCTACTCACTGACAGTAGCAATTACTTTTATTGTGATCCACAATTAAGCCCCCAAAGACGACGAGGAACGTATTTAACTTCTGATAAGATTACCAAACACCTCAGCTTTTCCACCTCGCTTGGTGACGGGGTGCTGCCGTTGCCAACTTCCGTGCCAAGCCCCATTTGCACAATGCTCTTCTCCTCGTGTTTTATTGTTAAGGCCAGATTCCCTATTTACTGTTAACATATCTTGAAAACTTGGCTATCCGAAAGTTAGTATATATACTAATATATACTATATATATATATATATATATATATATAGAGATATATGCCCATCTATAATCCGAAATGTAAGTTGAATTGAAAATTGAAATTTCGAAAATATTGCACAAGTTCAAGCAACTCAAATCATATTGATTTTGAAAAATTTCGAAAACCACATGAAAGTAGAATTTTTTTTTTTTTTTTTTTTTTTTTTTTAATTACAATAATTACCATATATCAAAATATTATAAATATTAACTGTATGTCCATTTTTGTTTCGTACGAGCTGAAATTTTGCTTGCGCCTAAAGAATGTTCTCAATATTCTTTTTTGGCCAATTGAAAATTTTTTGGAATATTTTGAATATAAAACCTAGCCAAGCTCATGCGAGATGTATGTAGGCACTACTAGTAAGATAGGCAAGTGTATATTTTAGTCGAAATAAAGCAACAAGAAACGATGAATTGCAGAAGAGAAGAGTAAGCATCGTTTTATTGTTTCTCATTTTTTTTTTCTTTTGTTAATTTAGTTTTTTTATCAGTTAACAGTTTACAGGGACAAACTTTGTACCGCTGCCGTTTCATCTAACGATAAGAGGCAGCTCTCAAATCCCCGTGAGATTTATTGCAAGTGTCTCGAACTGTCCTCGGTGCTTGCATAGAATCTCTCCCTGACGTGTCGCCACATAATTTATATAAATTTAAATTTATTTTTCACGCATTTGCAATGTTTTACGAGCTCTAATTTTCACCCAAGATATTGTAAACACAAATAACACTTACAATTACAAGTGTATGTATGCAAGTGTATGCGCTTTGCAATTATTTATCATCAGTGAGAGCGTTATTATGATATTTGCCATATAGAAAGAGATAGTGATTGCTCACACCTCAATTAAAGCTTCTCGGAAATATATATTATGTATATGATTTCCGTTCATATCATTTCCTTTTCTACTTCTCGATAAGACATATATACACATACATCGATATAACATACATATATACATACGTATGTCGCATGTACATGGATCTAATCTCTTCAAATTTAAGAAATGCTTATCGCTGGCTGACAGATAATGTTGTCGAAAGTCTTAAAGCGATCGCCATCAAAGTGAAGAGATTTCTCTGGGCATATTTCAAAATTTGTACAAAAATAAATATGAGAATGTTCTTTGACACAGAAAATCAAGAACAAATTGACAATAAAATTTAATGAAATAATATTTATTTGGTCAAGAACGTACATTGTACATGTACATACTCGTATATGGGAAATTATTATCACACTCAAGCTAAAAAAGAAAAAGGAATGAAAAAGTGACAAAAGGAATCTTTTCACGATTTGTTCTATATCACTTTATTTGAATTTGATAATATGTCATATAAGTATATATACAATATATATATACTATATATACAATATATTATATATATATATATATATATATATATAAGTATCTATAAATGTATGTATATAAGGCTACAATATCGCCAATGCATATCCAAAAGATAACATTGTTAACTAAACATTAAATTACATAACTACACATTAGTATGTATTGCATATACATACATATTTAGCATATACATATACATACATACATGCTAAATATGCATGCACATACATTTTAAAAATCAGGTTTAGAGAATACGCATGAAATATTCCTTGCACTCGTTAAGTACATTCTGTATTTATGTATGTATGTGTTAAGGATTGGTTCTTTATTTCTTTTTTTTTAATTTTAATGAATGTCTTTAGCTAAGTATATATACTATGTGTATGTATGAATGCATATGCATGCAACACACACACACAGAGAAACACACATACAGACCAAACAGTTCATAGTTACATGCATTTAATGTTTGATTTTTGTTGCTTTTTTGTTTTTGTTTTTATTTTTGTTTTTGTTTTTTTTTTGTGTTTTGGTCATGGCATTTACTTAGCAACATTTATTGCTTTGCGTTTCATCTTTAAACAATTTAACAATTTTTTAATTATCTTACAATAAGGCATTTTAAAGTTAAGAAGTATTCCAGTAAATTGGTTCCGTGACGCGTTCGTAGCAATCAAATCAAATGAACTAAGGCAAATGTTGGATTTCTGGATAATTCTTTTGATTCAATTGAATATTACGAACTGATTATACACTTGATATAGTACATACGGTATGTATGTATGTATGTATGTAAATTCTGGCATTTGTTTTTGGCTACTACATTACATCAAATTCTCTTACTTTTGACTATCTTTTATCTCTTACACTTTTGATATCCAATGTGATTGATATTGGCGGGGTTTTATTTATCTATTTTTGTCCTTCAGATATTTTTTTCATTTTGTTTTGCATTTTCTTTTTCAGTTATTTGTTTCTTGTTTGCTTTTCTTAATGCATTCATAATAATTTTCTTAATTATTGGCAATTTATATAAATACTATTTGTATTAGATTTATTATATTTAAATTTCCGCATATCGCTTTCTTTTCAAAAAACAAAAATAATATTCTTTTGTTGTTTATTTAACTCAGTTCACTTAACTTGGTTATTTTATGTATATTATTATATGTATACATACATATATCATATATACATTTAAAATTTGTAAATCGATAATTTAATTTTTATTTTGATTGTTGGTTTTGCAGTTGTTGTTGTTGTTGTTTATAAAGTTTATATACTATAGGTAGGTAAATAGGTAGTATATACTCGTGCATATGTATTGTATGTACATATACATGCGTATAAGTATATATGTATTTAGGTAGTGTATGTTAGGATTGTTAACATTCTTCATTTCCTTCGCTTTGCTTTCTGATCGTTGCTTAAGATCATTTTAAAGGTACATACATCAATTTTTAAAGCCAGTTTTTAATAATGTTATTGTTTCTCTTCTTTTCTTAGTTGTTTTTTTTTTCCTTTTTGTTGCCTTTGAGTTTTGTTCATAATATGAATATTTGTAATTATTATAAATAGTAATTATTATTAGATGCACACAGATGTGCACTATTATTAACATATGCTCGTTTTATATACGTTCTAACTTAGAAATCTATCTTTGAACTATCACATACAAGTTCATTCACTAAACACAAGAGAGTTTGTAAAAGCGCGAAAAAAAAAATGATTTAAACTAATAATAATACACAATAATAGAGACGATTACCTAACGATTATTAATGATAGTAAGAAAATGTAAACTCAATTTGTAGTTTGTTTGCATTCATACATATTGATCGAATAATATACTTATACATACATATACATATATGTACATATGTATACATATATATATCTTAAAGTAAAACTGGCAACGCGACAGTCAAATTGGCAATTTCTTTCTTTTTAATTTTCTTTTAGTTGAGTCCTTGTTCTTGTCTTTGCTTAAAAGTGAATAAACAAAGTTTTATTAGGCTACGTTTAATACATGTTCAGGGTTCTGACATTTACGGTTATTCACGATAATAAAATACATTAAACAAGACACAAAAAAAAAAAAAAGTATATATATATATGCATAATAAAATACAGGTAACCCTCGTATAACGCGGTATTATACAACGCGGTTTCGATATAACGCGATTTGGAAAAAAATTCGGTTTTAGTACAACG
>JBAMCR010000334.1:0-29343 GCA_037075045.1 Mulgravea parasiatica | reverse complement strand
CTTGGTTAGCTCGCTTCGTTTTTTCGTGTGACAGCTGATTCGCCAATATGGCGAGTCTAGATATTGTATGGTTAGTGCTAATAAGCTTACCGAATATAATTGGTAATCGGGTAAATATAATAGAAGTTCTAAAATTTTTGAAATTGCGTTGAATAGAGACCTTAATCACAGGCTGTGAATTTCACTTTTCCTGTAGCTAGATTATAAATTCTATGTGAATTAAAAATTTCAAAAGCACGACCGATACAATATTAATATTTTACCTATCGATATGCGATACTGAGTACTCGTTTATTTCGATAATAACGAACACGATATTATTATGAAAAGTGGTCGGAACTGGCCACACTGTGTTCGCTGCGATACCAGTTGTAGTTAAATATTCGAGTCGAGTGTGTGGGACGTACGCAGTTTTCTCGCATTTTTGTTATTTCGAGGTAGTATAACCTGTTGCGTTAATAAATTTTTTTGTTTTTGTTTTGGTTGTGGAAAGTGCATCAACAACTGTGTTAGATAAACAACAAACAAAGATAAACAACAAATCGAGTTTAGAAACGATCAGCTCATCTCGTCCATCGTGTGAGTGTCATACGAATTTGAAAATAATTACTTTGTTTTAAATAAATACGTTAAGAGATAATAATATATAAAAATAAAAAGAAAAACACTCACACATACTCACGTAAAGATACAAGTTTTGTTATTGTTGTTATTTTTTGTATTGTATTATTATTATTGTGGTTTTTGTTGTGTTTGTTGTAGCTCGTGTAGAGCGGAAGGTAAATACTGTTAACTCTAAACTCTCCTTTCGAAACGCAAAGACAATATGCAAATGTGAAAAAAGCAATTGCTGCAAAAACGAAACGAAACCAAAACAAAATAAAATAAAACAAACCACAAAACGAAGTAACAAAAAACAATAAACTAAACTGATGTTTTGCACTTCGAACATTGAATACCCTTAAAGCTAGTTAGAAGCATTAAAAAAATACTATTGTATATGCATATACTTATATGGTATATGTATATTATTCTCTTAGCTGGTCACTTTGATTGAGTCTGAGGCAAGTTTCAAAAGGATAAATAAAGGATAAAGAGATAAAGAATGTTTACATATACGAGTACATACATCATAAGTTTTATCAAATGCAACGGTTTATATATATATCTATATATTTATATAGTATATATATACGCAAATATATTTACATATGTATGTAAGTTATTTGTTGTTAATATAAAAAATATTTAAAAAGATCTCAAAAAGCGCAACTAGTGAAGCAAAAAAGTAGTTTCGTTGCATACACTGTGAAAAATCCGAAGAGAGTTTCAAGATGAAATGAAAAAAAAGAAAAAAAATTATTATTTATGTATATATATTCATTTTAAAATTTTAATTAACAAAAAGAGATCTGACATCTTTAAATAATATTATAAAATAAAAAAGAATAAATTTAGTAAGTATTTAATTTTTGCTAACTGTTTTAGACAAATTGTCGTATTAAAATTAAATTATTTTGGTATAAAAAAAGATAAAAAATTAAAAATTAACTACCGGAAAGCATTAAAACGAAACTACAACTACATCTGGCATTGTTATTGTTATTGTTTTTTGTTTTTTGTGTTTTGTGTTTTGCCTGTTTTTTTTCTGTTAACTGTGTATCAGTACACATGCTAATAATAATAATACATGCATGTATGTACCATATATGCATACGTGTGCATATGTGTATGTATGCACGTGCATAGATATAAAATATGTGTACATACTCGACACATACAGGCACAGATTTGCAAGTATTCGTGTCAATTGTTGGCATTAGAGAATAACAAATTAAAAATGCCAACCAGTTTAGTCACGCGGCATGCCACCCCCCCTCCCTCCCTCCCACCCACCTCATTTACCACCCGTGGTGGTACCGCCAACCGACTCAGTGCCAAGTAACGAACTTGAAGCTATTGTTATTGCCAATTCTGTTGACGCTCTGCCTGTATCTGGTCTCTGGTCTCTGGTTTTTGCTCTTGCGGCCAACAACTACAACATACTCGTATTTTTGCAGCTTTTGCTACTGTTATTGCAGATTCTTGATGCTGCACACCGTTTGCTAAATGCCACAGCGTAGAAAGCGACAAAGCACACAAATGAAGCATCAACAAACACAAACACATGCAACAGGCAAAAACACATGCAACAAAAACTGAAAAACTGAAAAACTGAAAAACTGAAAAACTAAATGTAGATTGGGTTAGAGGGTCGATCGAGCAGTACACAATAATGCAATTAGAACATTTAACTATAATAATATTAAAATAATAAAAAAAGCAAAATACAAATACAATATCTAACATACATATATTAAATAACATACAATATATCCATTTAAAAGTAAACATACAATAGATGGAAGTGTCTTTTTAGGTAACATTTTTAATAAATTCCATAATTCAATAGTTTACGTTTACATTTTGTTAACGCTTCTTGATTCTTGTTTAAATAAAAAAAAAAATAAAGTTAAGTTTAAGTTAGGATTTTGGCCAAATATTTTCGCCTTTTGCAAATGTAAATCTGTTCCTAGTTGTCGCAAAATGGCTCAAAGGCTTCGTACTGGATGAGTTCTTGGCTATGAGACACTCTTCCGGGAGATAAGAACGATGATTCATGCATATGCGAGTATGTATGTTATGTATATTATATGGATACATATCTATCTCAGTATCTTGACTGCAATATATAATACTGCACTTGCTATCTGTGTTATCTGTGTTATCTGCTTAGATTAGATTGCTTAGATAACTTGGCTAATACGAGACTTAATGCTGTTGATTAAATGACGATTGTTATTCAAAAATACGGCCTAATATGGCCAACTCGTTGTTAGTTCGTTTGTTACAAACGAACTTGCTTAATGATCGATATTTAATTTTCTTTTGTTTTATGTTTTATGTCTTGTGTTGTTGTTGTTGTTGTTATTGTTGTAAGAGATGATTACACGTAAATCGGAAAAGCGTAACGAAATTGAGAAGTGCTCTGCTGAGATCAACTTTCCCATTTTAAGAAACAGAAGCAATTGAGATACACGACATGAAAGTATGTTTTTTTTATACATATTTCTGTGTGTGTGTGTGTGTGTGTGTGTATTTTTTTTATTGTAATTGAGCAACAATAATATGAACAACAACAATAACAATTGCATTTGTTTATACATACACACATAAATATTATTAAAAACATTTTCATTTGTTGTTTGCAATTAAATGAAGCTGTTTCTCATATGGAGCACATTGAGTAAATGCAATTATTAGCTATCATAAATACCATTTGTATGTGTAAGTGTACGTATGTATGTATGTATATATATATATATACATATATGTATGTATGTATGTATGTATTTATAAACATGTTGCATGGCCGCACATAATGATGTTTAATGGCAGTTCAATGAAAATTGCAACTGAAACTGAAAACTGAAAACAGAAAACTGAAAACTGAAAACTGAAAAACTTCCCCGCGGAAAAAGTGAAATTTGCCGCTAAGACTGAGAAAAAAAAAATAGGAGAAAAAAAAAAACAGATAAAGCTAACGCTTATTATTATTATTGGAATTACTCGAATTACATTTACATTTATGCTTATACTCAAGCTCAGACTCAGACTCCGGCTAACATTCACATTCACATTCACAGTCACATTCGCATTCACATTTACACTCATACTCAAAGTCATTCGTACTTGCATTCAGACTCGAATCGTTTATACTATTATTTACACTGATTGTAGCCAATGTTTAATGCTCATGTTAATTACAATTTAAAATAGCCGTCGCGTTGTAATTGCGATAGTAATAATAAAAAAATAAAGATAACAACAGCAACAACAACAACAAACAACAACAAACAACATTAAACAATTAACTCGCGAAACGCAACGTGCTGTTCTCTAAAAAAAAGAAAATAAAATAAGCAAAACACAAAAAAATGGATGCAGCTGGAGCTAGCATTACCAAAACCAAAACCAAGACCAAGACCAAGATAAATACCAACACAAATGCAGTTGCAGTGGCAGTTACAGCCGCTGCTGGCGGCGCCACCGATGACGATGCAACAATGCAGCCGCTTCACAATCAAAATCAAAGCGGCAACATGGAAAATGACGACGATGAGCCGCAGGCTCTGCCATTTTGCTTTGTCCGGGTGAGTGATAAATTGAAATTGGATTTCCTTTATAAGTATGCTAGTATAATTTTCACACATATACATATATATATGTATATCGTATACCATATGCATTCATATGTGTATGTGTATATATATAATATATAGTATTTTTTATTCTATTTTATTTATAAGTTTTTTTTATTTGTCTTGCACAATCTGCCCTTCTTCGCACCCTCGCCTTGCAAACGCTTTGTAAATATTACTTGAGCGAATCTTGCACCGCCGGATGCGCAGCCGTGCAGCCAATTCAATATTATTTTTCCGCCCCACCCGCTTCCACCCCAGCGCCTGGTCACAGTTCAACGCTGCAACGCACGCGCGTCTCTCAGCCATCCGTGACCCGCACCCAGCCGAGACAAGCACCCAACAACCTGTAAGATACAATTTGAGTATGCCATAGATAACAACCATCCATCCATCCATCCATCCATCCATCCATTTATCCATCTATCCATTTATCCATCTATCCATTTATCCATCTATCTACATATTTGTTCATGCATCTCTCCGTCCATTGAGACACCTTAATGTGATGCCCCAATTTAAAATTAATCATGATTTTTTATTATGTGTGGCGACGCCTTCTATGATTATTATATTGTATTATGTACATACTTATGCACTACATACATACATACATATATACGTATGTATGCATATATACTTATTATAATTATATTGTTGCTATAACTGATATTCTCAAGATATCCAAAGTGTTTTGCATAATAAACGAATTAGTTCTTTGATT
Organism: Mulgravea parasiatica; assembly: GCA_037075045.1. Lineage (NCBI taxonomy): Eukaryota > Metazoa > Arthropoda > Insecta > Diptera > Drosophilidae > Mulgravea > Mulgravea parasiatica. The sequence goes on along the minus strand of JBAMCR010000334.1, from coordinate 24,378 downwards.
TTGTTTGGTTTCGCGGTCGCCCACAAGCACATACTTTATTATAATGGGCGTCAAGTGGAATTGCATTCGCTTTTGGCACGCTACGCTGAATTTGTATGTATGTACCTACATACATACATACATACATACTCTCGCCTTCCACATTCACCCCCTGAAATGTCTGAGATCGTTGGAGCGGGTGAGTGGACTCTCATTTTGGGGTCTAGCGTTACAAAGTTCTACAAGTGTTAATTTCCATCTTTTCTACAATGAATTACTATGAATGTATGTGTGTGTGTGTGTGTGTGTATGTGTGTGTGAGTGTGCTGTAATCGTGTCTCAGATACGGGGTCGTTGACGGGGTCGCCGTTCTTTTGACTCAGCGCAGTCCCTGCTCGGGCACAGGGCGCACCTTTCCAAGATCCGGCAATTGCTCCTCTGCCCTCAGTCATTAAATGTGCATGTAACATACAACGTATGTATGTACAACGTCTTACACTCTGTACAATTACACTGTTTTTGTTTTTGTTTTTTTTTTTCATTTCTACCCAAAAAAAAATAAAATAAAACAAAAATAAAAACAATGAGGGAAACACAATTTTTGTTGCTGTTTTTTTTTTTCTTGTGTTATTTTTTTATTATGATTATTTTGGTTTTTTTTGCTTTTGTTTCATGTGATTCCGTGCTTGGCTTTCGGCGCACTCACGACCTGGCCCGTTGCACAGCGATGGTCTTAATGTTTCTGACTTGGCCTGGCCAAGAATGATTGGCCCTTTTGATTGCTCTCTTTGCTACGTTTCGCCGACGTTCTGCGCTGTCATAATTTGTTGGGAAAATTGTTTCGGTTCTGCAGTTTGATTTTCATTATTCCATTTGATGTGCCCATCAAAAGATTTCGTCAATTTGTCCGCCGCTTTACCATAGAAACCCATTTGCTAAGTGCATTCTGATTGAGCCAATCTCTGGCTGAGGAAATGATCAATAAAAACGAAAAAAAAAAACCGAGCAGGAAAAAAGAAAAAAATTATCATAGTTATGATCTTTTAACACAGCTTTTAGATTCCTTCGATTCGATACTCACATATGTACGTACATACACTTGTTTGTGTCTACATACAAACGTGTTGTATGTGGTGCGACTATCTTGAATGCCCCAATTAATATAGAATATACAAAAAAAAAAAAACAAAAATCAGCTGAGTTGTGGCATTGCGAATGCCATTAATGGTCGCTGGTTGCCTGCCACTTTTTGTTGCATTTTATCATCTTGACTTTTCTATTTTTTCGTTCGCGTTTTTCTTTTGCTGCTTCTTCTTCTTCTCCTGTGTATGTTGATTGTGTCCAACTGGCGGCAGATTCAAAGCAATCAACGCACATGCACAACTCAAAGCCAATCAATGATGGAGCCTGACCAGAGTCGCTTCATCTATCCATATCATCAGCATAAAAACCTTGTTGGATCCCTTTTTTTGTTTTTTTTTTTTTGATTTTTTTGATTTATACTCTGCTCGTAAAAGTTTGTCATAAAGCCAAAGTAATATCCCGATTAAAAATTAAATCGACAATATATGCTCTGAGTTAGTTTTTGATACCAAATAGATTTCAATACAAAAATGAAGTTTGTATTTGTATCTTAAAACATATTGTATCGTATTTATATGCATATTTTTGTCTCAAATATTTTTATCATAAAGTTACTATTTACATACATACATACATACATATCAGATATATTATAGTAGTATGTGAGTATCGGCATACCAAGCAGTTAAAGATACATCTTCTAGGCTTATTGACAATTCTTATTTGCTAGAGTATTTAAATTTCGATATGCCAAAAATAAATGTTTGCATTTGATTTGAAGACGTCAACGCCCAAAGAGAATCTTGTGCGATATCTCTAAGCCAAGTTGAATTCCGTTCCGTTTTGAGTCTACAGCATTTATTTATGGATTTTTTCATCTTTTGCCTTTTCGTTTGCCTTTGTATTTCTTTTTTTTACGAGTCTGTCTTACCAATAATTATGATGTTGCTAAAGGCATAGTTAGCTGAAGTTCAGTTAAGCTTGTTTTTTTTTCTCTTTTTCGTTTTCTTCTGCTGCTTCTGCTTCTTCTTCTTTTTCATTTTAAGTTTTTTTGTATCTTCTCGGGCTATGCAAAGTTGCGACTTTCATTTGTGAATGCATTAAAAGACAATCGATCAATGGCAAAGCTGGCTTCACTTAGCGCTTTCAGTCACATTCTTGATGAGCCAAGCTTGTTTATGCTAGTATAATTCATACGTGTATGTGTATGTACCATATGTATGTATCTACAATATATATGTATAAATGAAGTATGTATCTTTCTGAGCCACTCCCAAAAAATATATCTACAATATTTCAATTCGAAATGTATAGTATAAATCTTCAGAGTTTGTTTGCAAATAAATAAAGAAATCGAAAAACAAAGTAAAAAAAAACAAAAACGAAAATGAAGCGACAATAAAATTTTTTGCAAGATCTTCCCTTTGGCTTATCGTCTTAGATTGTTTACTAACATGTTGGCAGTGTTTGTTGAGTTGTTTGTTTGTTTGTTTTGTTAAGTGATAACATTTCATTTGATCGCTTGCTGCGCAAAAATTTTTGTTAACAAAATGTTAAGCAACCGTTCACAACATGCAACAACAACAGCAACAACAACAGCATCAACAACAGCAGCAACAACAACAACAACATGCAACAACGACAACAACAACAACAACAACAACAACAGCATCAACAACATTTGCCCTAAGATTTAAAATTTGATATGTTTTTCATTTAGTTTGTTTGTTTTTGTTTTTGTTTTGTGTGCTATGTTTTTTGTTTCATGTCTTGAGCTTGTCATGGAACATCATGCAATAAGGTGTTTAACATAATTAAATTGCAATGCGAATGCTGCTGCTAAATGTGTGAGATTTTTCACTTTCCCAGCGCCAATGACTGCGTCACTTTATTTCCATTATTTCTGTTTTTATAGTTTTTCCTTTTTTTGTTTTTGTCGCAGATTTCATGAGTTCGCGATGAGATTTCAAATCTCTGCTAATGACCTGGGTAAAATTCATAAATGAGCCTTAGATTAGCCACAACCAAACTGGCCACACCAGCTTTTGACCTCCAACAAAAATCATCCTGCCCCCCGGCTGCTGGGAAAAACTTTTTGCTTTTTGTGGCTGCTGCCCAGTTGCAATGCTGCCAGGCTGCTGCTTGGTGAAAGTTAAGTACAATACATACATATCTATGTGTTTGTATGTATGTTTGTGTATATAGATACACATGTATGCATGTATGTATGTATGTATGTATGTATCTACAAGCATATTTCTCCAGCCAATTGGCAACTTTGGATGCAGGTGGCCACTTGTTGTCGGATTTTCGGTTTGTCGCAGGTGCGTTAATGTAGACAACGATTAAATAATAAAATTAATTACAATCGTATTTTTATTTTTAAGTTTTTGAAGATTTTGTTAAAATATGAAAGCGAATGCATAGCTTGTAAAGTTGCCGAGCTCAAATTTAATTAATTGTGAAATGCATAATGTTTGGATATTTCAAATAAATCTGAAAGTAGCAACAACAACAAAAAAAAAAACAGAAAACAGAAAATCAAATGCATTTATTAAATATATTTATTAAAGCACAAAAAATAAAAAATAATACTTACGTGGAAAGTGCATTTGATTAGCCGATAATTCAACACTTTGTTAAAAATTTAAAAAAAAATATTGTAGATGTAGATGTTAGGCATTGATTATATAATTAATTTAAAGTACGCAAAATGGATAATGATAAAAAGCAACCCGCATTAATAAGTCATTTGATAAGGCAATGTTGAGCGTTTGTTTTAGATAGCAAATTGAGCAAACAAAATAGCTTTAAATTTCTAAGAAAGATTATCAAGAATATATTGTTTAGTATTACTTTGTATATAAAGTGTATCTGCATGAACCACAGTTATGTGTTTGTTGTGGTATCTTTAAAGTTATTTGATTTGACTTAGAATACATATAAATATATAAATCGTATATAAATTGTATCTAGTCAAAGTTATCTGTTTGTGTTATCTCTAAAGTTACATACACGTTAACAATTGGCAACAAATTGTAGAATGAAATTTATTTATTCATCAATATAAATAAATTATTCGAATTCTAGAACTGTATTGCAAGTTGTTAAGAATGTTTGGTAACTTTTGAAAAGTTCTACTGTTAGTTGATTCTAATCCGTTTGAATACTTACTAGGTCACTCAAGAAATTCTTGAGAAATGTGCGAAATGTGCAAAATTGTGATATTTATATTCTTTGCTCTTTTTTGCCAAATAAGCCGAAAAGAAAATCATATACACACTCGAGCTTAACAAATCGGTCTAATGCTCTACATTGCCAAACTTGGCCAAAATGGAAATAAAGAAACCAACAAATTTAACAGTTTTTTTTTCTTTCTTTCTTTTTTGTTGCTTAAGTTTTCATGGTCACACTTTGTGACGCCACAAATTTGTATGTCACAATACTGTGAGTGCGAGCATACTCATATTGCCTCTTAAATGAAGCGTGCGTAAAAGGTGTTAGGGCCAAGTTACACGCGTATTACGAAAACTAAAGACCAGAAAACTGTAAACTGTAAATTGAGGCTAATCTTTAGGATACTGGTTCATACATAAAGTAATAAATATTGAGAACATACATCAGTATATTTCAGTATATTTCCTTGTATTTGTTTTTATTAATTTCATTCTTTTATATACATTTATTTGTATTGTTTTTGATTGAATTTTCTTAATCAATTTGATGTTGTGTCTAGCTACAAGGTGCAATAGCACCCGCCCCCGTCTCTTCATGCTTCGATGCGTGGCATGAAGCTCGTGAGAAAGTTGTAATATTATTTTTGAATCTTTCTTTAAAGCACATATGTATACTATACATACATACATACATACACATGAATATATATATATATATCTACATGTGGAAAGAAAGATCTGAGCAAAAGTCACACGCAACTTTTCTGTTTCGTCGCCAATGGTTTTTATTTAAATAATAAAAAAACGAAAAGAGAAATATTTTTGTTTTATGCAAATAACTTTCTTGGTTGTTGGCCTGCTTCAAGATTTCCAGCGACGTCATTTTCTAGCGCATATCATAAATATAACATATACTCTATATTGTTCATATATTTTTTTTCATATACTCGTATGTATGTATGCACTATATGCTAGTTGGGTATTTCATAAATAATAATAATATAAAAAAACAAAAACATTTTCCATTTCCTATTGTAAAATAACCGATTTGGTTGCCCAGCAAAATGTTATGCAAATTTGACAACTTTTTCGAGGGAAAATTTGTTGCGTCCAGAGGTTTTAAAACATTTTGGGTTTTTTTTTATTTTTTTGTGTATTTTTAAATGTTGCTTGTTTATTTTTGATGCGTTACGCAACACGTAACAGCCCGACGCCCAAAATGGTAGCCAATAAAAATAAGAAGAAAAAAAACAACAACAAAAACAAAAACAAAAAAGAAAAGAAAATGAAATGCAAAAAAAAAAACACTAAAGAAAAACAAAAACAAAGAGCAAGAGCAAGAGCAACTGGAGATAGAGAGATAAGTATACTAAAATAATATGGAAGCGCGACAGGTTAGCCTAGTTTACAGCGAGGAAACCAATTATTTGGATTGAAATTGCAAAAAAAAAAGAAAAAAGAAAAAATGTAAAATGAAAACAACAACAACGACAACAACAACACGTTGACGATCATGAACCAGATACAAAATTCAATTCCGATTCCGCATCGTTGCCACTTGCAAGCTTCCCATTGAATGTGATCCGGTCTCTATAGACAACGAATGGGATACGAGATGTGAGAGCAACAGGAAGAGGAGCAGGAGCAGGAGCAGGAGCAGGAGCTGGAGCAGGTGGAGCACAAAGCACAGAGCACCGATAAAGATTGGCCAAGGAATTTCACTCTGGTTTTCTACATTTAATGCGTGAGTTTACGCTCTTTATCGTATCGCACCCTCCCCCCTGGCCATGACTGCCTCTGGCTGTGGCTATAGAAAGCAGTTGGAATTGTATGATCTGTCCAGTATCTATACTATATATAACGAATGTATGTACATACATGCACGTATACAAGCATATAGTTATATACATGTAGTGTATGCGTGTGTGTGTATGTGTGTGTGTGTTTGTGTGTGTGTCTTTATCTGAAACTGGCCGAACAGGTGAAGCTGTTTTTTGTTTTTGTTGTTTTTTGTTGATTTTTCGCTCGACCCGGTCTGAAAGTCTTATCCGTGTAAATACAACAACTGACCAGAAAAGCGCAAGTGAAACGTGCGTGTTATGGTATATGCATGTGTGTGTGTGAAGCCAATGTATGTGTATGTAGCATATACATATAGATGGATACATACATACCATAAGTACTTGTACGCCAGGAATGCCGGCTCCTCAATGCGTAAAAATAAAAATTAATAATAAAAAAATGCAAACACAATTTTGCTAAGATTTGCTTTCTAATATTAATTATTTATAAATTTTGTGCAACTGCGAATGTGAAAAATGTAATTGAATTCAAAATAATTAAAAACACAATTTATATAATATTGTATATTATAATAAACAGTTGCTAAAGCGCACAAAATACCATCAAGAAAACACTTTTCCGTTTTTGTAAAAAACAAAAAACAAATAATAATTGTCGTGAATTTTCCAAATATTGAACCGTCAAATAAGAACCGTTGTTATATTATATTAAAAGTATAAAATATAAAAATATTTAATTTATAACAAAAAACATTTCAAAGTTATAAAAAAATAAAAGATATAACATATAATTTGATAAGAATTACTTAATTGGTATGTTAAACATTTTTTATATTATTTTGCCTGAAATAAGAAGTTAAAGTATGTATTTATGAAATTAATTCGCGGTAATTTTCTGACAAAATTTACAAAATTCTCTAAGTAAAATTAGTTAAGTAACAAATTAAATTGCATGGTAAAAAATTTTCTAAATGTTTATAAATTGTGGTCATCTTAAATACAATATTTGATCATTATCAATGATAATTATTAATACATATTACGCTTACTCTCTGCTATTCACAAAATACTCGTAACAATTGATTAATAATATTATTTTTTTTGTTTTATTTTATTTTACTTCATGTTTTTGTTTGGTTTAAAAAATTGCCTGCTTTCTGGTTTTGCTGTCAACATAACTTAATTGTTTTACAGTTTTTTTTTTTATTAGCCAAAATGTTGATGAGCTAATGTTTATTATTGTATAAAAAACTTTGAAAGATGTTTACTATACAAAAAAAAAAAAAAAAAGAAAACGACAACTTTTAAGTGGTTCTAAACATTAGTGACAGACAAATCATTTAAGAAACTTACTTAATTTTAAATAAGATAATTAGTGAAAACCAATAGGTTTGCTTGCCCGCAGACAAAAAAACCCATGAAAATATTTATAGAATCAACTGATGAGCTAAACAAAATGTTGAAAAAGATATGGTAACAACAGGTGGTAAGCATATATATGATACCATACATACCTGTATAAATGTACAATATATTGAAATATTGAAGAAATTAATTTAATCATGTTAAATTTTGAGCAGAATTTACTTATGAAAACTCGAATAAAATTCTGTAAGGCCTGAGTTTAAAATTAGTTAAATTTTTATTGCAATATTTAACAATTTCATAGTTATTTCAGTGAATTAATTAATTATTTTAATTAAAACTCTAGCTAATACGATTTAATGTATGTACATTCTCACTTATCAAAGTGAAGTTGCACAATAACTGACCACATTCAATACATATTTCATTACGAAATGTTCAATTATTTTTAATCAGAGTTTAGCATCTGATAAGACAACACAAAAACTGCTTGATTTTATTTTAAATAATTGACATACATACACATATATATACAAATGCACATACACATACACATATATATGTACATATGTATAAAATATTTACATTTACATTTGTCCATTTGTGATTCGGTTTTGTTTTCTTGTATTTATTTTATTGTTTTCTGTTTTTAGTATTGTTATGCAGCGGCTTAAAAGGTATTGTAAATGGTATCTTAACATACTGTGGGATTTATTTATTTATTTAAACTTTTTTTTTTTCTTGATTATCGTATGTATGTATGTAGGTAGACTCCCTTTGTTGCTGCCGCAGATGTTGAACAACGCGGTGAGAAATGAAATGGATACGAAATGGTAGCCTTTATGATTGGCCTTTGAGGCATTGCTCTATTTGAACAGTGCAAGTAGGTGGGAAGGAGAGGGGAGGGGGTCTTGAGAGGGGGTATTCTTAGTTTTACCTGTGCACAGGTAACATTTTTGTTGTTCGATTTTAATTTGTTGACATTTTCATTTCCTTATCGTTTCCGTTACATGGCTTGATTCTGTTATATACTTTCATCATATGTATGAATGTGTGTATGTGTGTGTATGTACTATTGTGGCAGGTAATTTGGGTTATTGTTACGCATCGATTGCTTAACAACATTACGTAAACACACACACCACATACCACATACCACATACCACATACCACTTGCTACATGGCTCTTTTGATAACACAGGCCATGCCATAGAATGTGCCACTCAGATAATGTGGAATTAAAAGAATTCGGTTTTGCTTTTGCTTTTGTTGTTGTTGTTTTTGTTTTCTGTTTTTTTGTTAAGAACAATTGTTGCTGTCAGTTTTTGTACTTGCTTTGCTGCATTTTCCTTAAATAATACAATATATTATTACATACAAGACAAGAGCGTAATCTTGAATCGAACAAGCATGTTTTTCTGTCATATGTATGTACATACTTGAACTGTTAGTACATATTTGTTTTATTTCGAAGATCATTTGATAGCTTCGCTTATTATTTAGTTAGTCGTTTAGTTAGTTAATTATTTAGTTAGTTAGCTAGTTAGTTAATGTTGCGACCAAGAAATGTCAAGGTAAATGGATGGATGGATGGATGGATGGATGGATGGCAATGCCCTGCCAGTTATTCGATATGGAAATGTGCGGCACAATGTTTACCACGAGTAAATATCTTTTAAAAGCAACATCAGCAACAACAACAACAACAACAATAATAGTAATAAAAACAACAAAACATACTAAAGCAACAATAATACAACTCACAATGACAAAAACACAACTAACGGCGGCATTTTCCATTGTTTATAACTTTTCATTAGCTTAAAGCGTGTGGGAACTTGTTGTTGTTGTTGTTGCTATTGTTGTTGTTGTTGTTGTTGCTGTCTTTGTTGTTATTTGCTGCGGTTTACTACCGCCTGTTGGACATAAGTCAAAGTTGAGAGGGATTCATGATAAAGCGAAAAATCAAAAGAAAAAACAAATAAAATAAATAAACAAAACCCCATTAAAATCCCCAGCTGCAACAGCAGTCATAGCAAAAGTTACGCAGTCAACAAATAAATAGGTAAAAGCTAAAAACACAATAATATTAAAAAAAAAAAAAAAAAATTATAATAATAATTGATATAAAAATAATTTGTAACGTGGCAATTTCACGTTTGCAATTATTTTCAAGTTATTCGTTTAATTTTTGTGTTTTTTTTCTTCCACATTTAATGTGGCAGCTTAACGTATTAGCCCAGTTAATATATTACGATCAGAAGTTAAATAAATATAATACCTGTATTTACAAATTACATTGTTTTAATTTTTAATAAGTTTTTTTACTCTTTTTTGAAAGCATGCGAAATTCACTTCCAACACTTTTTGTAATAATACGAGTACAAGAAAATATTGATATAATGTTTATTAATTTAATGTGCATTTGTTTTGTGTTAATTTGTTTTATCAAATACTGTATTTAATTATTTGGGTTTGTGTTGTGTGTGAAATAACAGTTTATATTTTTATGCCACATAATCGTAATGTAATTATAAAAAAATATATATATACCATATATATTGTATATAATTAAAACTGTATTTATAATTAATAGATGCATATAAAACACTTATTTTATTTTTCTATTATATAAATTACATTATTTCGAATTTAAGCATCAATAAATAATATTATTAGTTTAAATAAATCAAATTAAATTAAATTACGTCAAGTTTAAAGTTCTTTTTTTTCATATTTCTTTGTCATTTTGATTCAATGCCAAAAGAATATTTAAAACCTGTTGAAATTAAATGCATAATTCAATGAAGATTTATATTTTTATGGAGAAAAAGAACAACTCAGAAATGAAAACCAAATAGTTCTTAATCATGTATAATTTATTATTTAATTTTTTTGTTTTATTTATTTTTTATGCAACTTCTGAATCTGACAATTAATGATTATGTTTCAGTTTTTCTTCAAGTCATTGCCAGCCATAAATTTTCGCTTTTATTTAGAACTCTTTAATCAGTTTTTTATTGTTTTTTTTTTAATGTTTAATGTTTTTTTGCTATGTTTATTTTATCATTTTTATTCTGTATTTTATTATTGTATTATTAGACTTGTCATTAATAGAGTCACAAAATATCAATGAATCGAATTAGTTTTAGTTTTGTAATTATCTGCACAATTAGCCAATTTTAAGCCTTGACCCAGTCAGCGTGGCTAACTGACTATTTGGTAGCTATTCGCATACGTTAATGCATAGTTTTGGCCACATTTGACCAACTTAAGTGTGTCAGCAATGAGTCGAGCTCAACCTTATGTATAACGCAGGTGAGCCGTTTGTACGTTTATGTACGTCTTTAAATTCTAGGCTAATAAATCAGCTTGTTGGCCAACAGAGAAAAAGACAGAGAGAGCGAGAGAGAGAGAGAAAAATAATGGCAAAATAAAAACTAAAGAAACCGGTCAGTGTATGCGTATTGCGATAACATTGTTAATTAACGGGGGGAAGGGTATTATTTTAGTTTGTTGCTAATTTGTTGCTGCTGTTGTTTGTTTGTTTGTTTTATTGCTTTCCTTTTCCTTTCTGCAATTGGCTTAAGCTAATTGATAAACATACATATGTGCGACCAAAAGGAAGTTAATAATTTTAGCCATGGCTAATGACCGGCCAGGCGCACGCTTCACAGGAAACCCAATCAGCCAATGACAGGCAATTATCAGCTGCAACCAATTGTGGCATCAACTGAAGCAGCCAACTTTGCTCAGTTGCCCATGAAGTGAACTTGAAACCAACAAATGCAAATGAAACAAGCCAACAACACAAAGTGTCGCCATTTATGCACCTTGTTGCATAGCTTGTCTTCCAGGCGATCACTCGACCATGTGATGTTGTTGTTGTTGTCGTTTGGAGTTTGTTGCCACCAAGAGGGTAGATCTGTTCAAGAGGCGACATATGTGACATATGTGACATTCGCAAAAAATCGAACCAAATAAATCAACTCCAATGGAATATATTTCAACTCGAAGATGTCTCGTAAGTGAGTTTAAAATTCGAGTATTGTCAAAGAGTTTCTTTTTCACTTTTTCTTCACACCGATTTCAAAGTTTCATAAATAATGTTTTTAATTTTGAATATTGCTATAAAATACAATAAATTAAAATCTTAAGTAACTAAAATGGATCGAAATTAAGGAAATTCTTTTAGTTTTGCAAGCATTCCATTCAGTTCTTAGCTTTTTTTAATATAAAATTTGCAACTTTGATTTTTTTTTTAATCTAAAGTTTATTCAAATTATTGATATATGTATGTATTTTTTCATTTTTAGTTACGATTTTCAGTTTAGTTTACTCGAGTCAAAAAACTTTATGATAAATTAATTGAAAGTTAAGAATCGTTGAGATTCCTCAAAGATTTGTCCTGCCTGTTGCATGTTCACTTTATGTTGCCCCTTGGTTGATTTTTAACATGTATGTATGTATGGTACATGTACAGGGTGTTGCAAACTGAAACTGGCAATTATGTAATTATGACATTTTCTTTTCATAACAGTTGTTAAACGAAATGAGTTAGAGGTGATGAATGCGGACGAAATGGGGGACGATTTATAATATTTTTGTTTTGTATAGTATAGTATAGTTATATTGTCGCTGGTGGTAAGTGTTGGAGGTCTACAGTTTCGACTCTTTTGACTTTTACCGGAGCGAGTTACGAGCACATAATTATTATGATTATTATTTAAATTCATGTTGTGGCAAGTTAGCTTCAAAATTGCAAAACGCTGCCAGGTACAGAGGACAAGCCACAGAGGAAAATTGGCAAGACAAACTTCAACTGAAACATAAACTCAAAACTGAAACTTCAACAAAAGCGAAAAACGACAACAACAATATTATCATATACATATACATGGCTACAAGCAACATAATAGGGTATTTGACCGTCTGCTTTTGCTTGTCCGGATGCCGCTTACCCAGTCCCGCCCCATAATCATGTGTCATATTCATATGTTAAGCACTTAAGTATTAGCCAAGTCAACGCACTTGAAAACACTCTCCGTGTTGTTTGTGTGATGTTATTTATCGCGACGCGTCGTGAAGCCGTTGAAGTCACAACCAACTCAGGTCGGGTTGTGCCGGGTCGAGGTCACACACTCATCCAAAAGGCGCTTACATGCCCATCTCTGTACATATACAAATTACATACAAATTTACATACATATACACATGTATTTGCAGAATATTGAATATCTATCTATACATACAAATTAATTTGCCTCTGCTTATATGTTATTTTAAGGTTTTTTTTCTTTTTTTTTTGAATATGCATATATTTTCCTGTCCTTCTTTTGGCCTTCTGTGTCCTGTGGCATTGAACTCTAATATGGCTTATCATATACATACATATGTATGTATGTGTGTACCATATACATACTTTGTTGCATTATAATGATGCCCGATGCCTGTTTAATGTACGGGATAGAACTGAGCGATCGTATTATATGTCTTACTTAATAAGCTTATTAATATAACGCATCCAACTTCTGACGCACAGTGGGACAAGCGAATCGTGAATTAAAATACGAAAATTTCAAGTGCAGAGTTTTCTATATTAAATTTTAAGAAAATAACAACAGCTTACTTTATATATTTATTTATTATTATTATTATTTATTTAATTGGAGATATTCAAATTGTAAAGTATTCTTTTTCTTTCTATACTTAAAATAATACAAAATAATATTATATAAAGCCTGTGGCATAATAATATAATATATAGATTATTTCAGTTAATTATCTTACTTTTTTTTTCTAAATAAATGTACGAATTTCATTTATTGCAAAGAATTCGATTTAAAATACTGTAAAAATAAGATTTATTAAATAATATATTTAAATTTATTTAAAAAAATATTTCTTAATATTCATCGAAAAGTTATGCCTTTAATTAAAAAAAAAAATAAACAATTTCGGCGTGTCACCAATTGTTAAACTATTGCATTACTGTAATTGTTTAAATATTAAAGCATATCTCAGGCTAATTTTCTAACAGTTTAGATGCGTCTGTTTATCCTCCAATTGGAGGCAGATCTCAAAATTTTGGTTATTTGTTTTTGTTTTTTTGTGTTTGTTTGTCATAATGTTGCACCAATGTGCAATGGCCGGAAAGACTGAGCCAGTTTAGAAGTGAACAGAGTGCCACAGTTTGTATTGGGGGGCCGCGTTACGTGCAACAAACAGCAGCATCAATCTGACGATAAATTGAGGGGAGGCGAAATGAGGGAAATGGGTTTCCAGTCAAAGGCAAGCGGAAAAACCATCAACAAATTTGATTGACAGCTAAAACTGAGCTCAGCCCACCGCAAAGCGAACCAAAGGCAGCGACGTTAGCGTCGACGCTAACAACAGTCGACAGCGAACACAAATGAATTTGTGGCTTTACAAAAAGAAAGAAAAACTGAAAAAACAACAACAACAGAAAAATAAGAGAATAAAATTATACATACAACTTCAACTGTTTAGCCTGGCTTTGGATTGTTTGAATCGCTGGCATAGCCGTATTTACGACTAAATGAAATGAAACCGGAAGTTTGACTGCCAATGCGGCGAACACGTCCCCCAAGCTAAGCCAAAGCAAACCAAACACCAAAAACCAAAAACCAAAAACCAAACCTAAGCCCAAACCCGAGTCCGAACCCGTACGGTTATCCGTACCAAATGGAATCAAAGTGAGCCATGTGCTCAGTTCATTCAACTTGATTAAAAGCGGCTCTTGACCATTTACTAACAATTGAATTACCAAATGCAGTTGGCTGATGAAGGAAAAATAAATATATAATATATATACTATTGTATATTATATGTGTATAATAGTATATATATATGTGAAAATTGAATAACTTTGGAGCTGCAACCAGTACGAAATGCGAATAGTTTTGAAACGCTATGTATTGTATGATATGTATTGTAGTATGTATGTACTCGTATTGTATGGTATTGTACAGTATGTGGTGGCTTTGGCATTGGGCCACACCTCTTAGCCAGATGTCGCATTGCGTTTGTCGATTCACAACATTTATGTATTTGGCCTGGGGCTCACCTTTTGCTTGTGGCCGTATTATCATGTGGGTGTGTTGACGGAATTTATGATAATGATCATCTTGCTGATCATGTTGATGCGGTGCGTCAACTTATGCGGCACAATAATAAAAAAAAAAAATACAAAACACAAAACCAAAAACAAAAAACAAAAACAAAAAAAGAACTAGAGATGAAGCTGTATGATAACAATATATGGGTATATGGTATATGGTATATGGTACATACATTCAATTAAATTTTCTGATGATGTACAAATTTTAAAAAGACAGCCAGCAAAAAGCTTCTTCTGAAATTTATTTTTAGTCAATAAAAAAAAAAAATCAAAAATAAAACCAAACATAAAAATGTTTAAAAATTATTAAACATTATTTTTCTTTTAATTTTGACACATAATGAATAACAGTACATACTCGTATATTATTAATATTATTATTACTAAATATAATTTTATTATGTACATTGCCTGATTTTAAACCTTGAAATTTAACAACTTTTAGTATTTCCGTGTTTGTTAATCTTATTATATTGAAAAGAAGAACACATTATATGAATATGTTTAAAAACAATTAATTACAAAATATTTTGCAATTGCTAAGTTTTTGGCATGTTTTATTGTTCTTTTTTTTTATTTCTAATTAAAAGTTTTTTCTTAAATTGAAATCACTAAAAATAAACGTTTTTTAAATTATGTGAAATTTTTAGGGCAATTCTATTGTTAAGTTCTTAGTTCAAGACAAAAGAACACCAAAAAGAAAAAACAAAATAAAAAACAATAGAAAATTCATCAGTTCCCCTAACTTGAACTATAATTAAATATTTCAAGTGCCTTGAGCTAAACATTGCATATTAAAAGCAGTTATTTATTTAATTTTTTTATTTATAATATTTTCAAATCACAAAAAAAAAAAACAAAAATATTTTATTATGAGAAGTGAATTGCTTTGTACATTAAAATAATGTGCAAGAGGAATATATATAAGTTTATGCGAATATCAAGAAAAGTTTTTTAAGGTGAGTTTTTTTTTAGTGTAATGGAAAGTTTTCAAGTTTTTTTAAAGGACCTTTAAGAATCGCCTTGGGGCTGTTCCAAGGCATTTGTTGAAGCTTGCTCGGGGTTGTTTTGCTTCTTGCTTTCGTCATATTTGGTGCGATATGAAGCCTCCGGATCGTAGATTTTCTCCAAACGTAGCCAATCCGCTGGACGGTTATCAATTAGATAACGTGTCACCTTATCAGAGCCATATTTTTGCTTTTCCGTACACTTGAGGCAGTCCGTCAACATGGCATCGGGCAGGATATCTTTAAGCGATTGAACACAATTGAAATTGAAATTTTTTATTAATTCAATTGTTAAACATACCTTTTAGCATCCTAGCATCGGGTGTACAGGGTCCAACGCCTTCAAGGCATTTGATATAGTTGTTAAGAAGACGCTCCTGGCTGAGGATCTCATCCAGATCGACGTTGTCAAATTTGCTATCATATACACCCTCAGAGGAAGCAGCAGCAGCAGCAGCAGCAGCAGCTGTTGTTGGTGTTGTTGCTGTTGTTGTTGGATGTCCATTAATGGAATTGCTGCCGAGCAGCGCCACCAACATTGCCAGGATTAAGGTAAAATGTAATTGTAACATTGCGAATACACCGGAATAACTCGTATGCAACTGATGATACAGGTAGCTGTAGCTTTTATAGATGAAGTTAATGTCTACAAAAAAAAAAAAAAACAAAAAAAACAAACAAAACAACAACAATGGCAAAATACAATAATAAAATTGTAAAAAATGGAATGGAAAATGGGTTTCGCATGCGGTGAATGTTGTGCGTGTCTGTAGGTTATTTGATTGGCCTTTCAAGCTGCCAAATTGCGCGCAAATTAACTAAAGTCAATTGAATTGAATTATGGCTGCCAGCGATTTGATGGCTGTAATTGCTGCCGCAGCATCAACTGTTGCAACTGCAACATGCGATGCCTGTAAAGGAAGACATTGCTCTTACCCACTCTGGATGACAAGCGTGTAAAACATTTTAACTGTAAAGTTAAAAAAAAAAAAAAAAATTTAGAAAAAAAAAATAAAAATAAAATAAAATTGCCACTGCGCTGCATTCTTGGATTCTCCTCCAAGTACGTGATTCTTGTAAATCTTGTGACTTGGCACTTCCGCCAAGACACCGCCTGCTTTTGGCCATTGAACTCGGACAGATTGTGTGTTAGGAGTCTCATAAAATACTCCAGCTTCAGCTCGATCTCCAGCTTCAGCTACAGCTCCAGCTCCAGCTCTAGCTTTAACTACAGTTCCTGCATCTGATCTATAGATCAGTTTAAGAATTTGACATAGTTTTCAAATGTTTTTGATGGGTGCAGGTGACGCCTTTCGTGTTCATTGTTATTTTTGATGGCTTTCATTTATGGAGCTCATTAGCATAAAATATACATTTCTAATTGTATATGTATATGTATGTGTATGTGTGTGTGTGTGTGTGTATTGGCCAGTGTTTGTTTGCCAGCAGCAACAGCAACAAAAAAGCCACCTGACCAGGTCGCAACATAGAATAATCTATCCAAGAGATTTGCCCATTTCTTTAGTTAATATCAGCTCTTTCTTTCGCTGACTATCTATCTATATACATTCTACGCTCTTTCCCTGTCTCTGTCTCTGTCTCTGTGTCTGTCTGTGTCTCTTTCTCCTTCTGGTTCTTCTTCTGGTTCTCTTTGCGTTGTCTTTCCTTTTCTTGGCCTAAGCTTTTGGCCAATTGCCATTACTGAAGAGCATCCAAGAACAGTTCTGTATCTCGAGGATTGCGGACGTGTTTTGCGGTTAACGCGAGTTTTGCTACGCAGAAAGCAATATTTGTGCTTCTTCTTCTTATTTTTTTTTTTGTGTTTTCTGTTTGTTTTGTTTTTAATGAAATTATTTATTGTGATTGCTATATGTATGTGTATGTGACTAATTTAACTAAAACTGTATACATTGAAATGCAATTTGCCATTCGCAATTCCATTTGACCCACTTATATGGTTCAATAAATTGTATCTACCGATGAGTGTATGTATATATGTGTGTATATGTATTGTACAAGCATCTCAAGGTTTGTTTCTTAATTCGCGTTCAAATTTTCCTTAACTTTCTGTCACGCATAGTTTACATTTCACATACAATATATATAATATATTGTATTTTATTTAAATTCGATACGTTTGTAAATTGCCTCGTCTTTGCTCATAAATTATAATCAAAATCAAATTTACTTTATGGCAATCAAATTGTTTTTCGTACCGCAGACTAAATGGTTTTAAATTAAAATTTTTTTTATTTTATCAACTCTATTTCATTTTTGTTTCTATTGTAACATATACATGTGCATACGTATGTGTGTATATAGTTAGCTTTTCAAAAGTTTAAAAATTAAATCAATACAAAATGACTTGCAAATCGCCAATTTCGTATCTGCTAAAACTGGAGCAAATGGTAAGCATTTATTGTATTAATTGTTTAAACGTTTCAATATAGTATAATATAGTACAATATAGTATACAGATTATGTATAATTATTTTCTAATTTATTATTTATATTTTAAATATAACAGGAGAATTGCTATAGATTATTTTTACAGAAACACAAGTGAATTGAACTAGTCAAAACCGAATGTTTTCAGACAGAGTATTTGTATTTGTATTTGTTAATTTTCTTCTTTTTTTTTTTTGTTTGTTGTCGGGTATTCACATTCGTCTGAATATGCGGAACGTGAATATTGCAAATCTGCGCCCACCTACGTGATATATTCACAAATACTTCAGTTTGAGTACTCGCATACAACTCTGACATGTGGCAGCTGTGAATTTTGACATTTGCCGCCATTGAAATTAAACACACTTATGCATACATATGCAGTTAATTTGTATTTGATTACACACACACAAATACATACTTCAAATACACTCGTACCCCATTCACTCAGCTTTTCGAAGCTTGCTTTAATTGCAAACTTAATGTGATTCTGGTCAATAAAAATGGCTCAAAACTAGTCTCAAAAACCTGTAGTTATTGATAATTAACAATCGAAAATATTGAAATATTGTATTGAAAAGCTGTCAAAACAAATGTCACATTTTGGCAATCGATTGTGCACTTTCATGCCAAGAATGTGAGGAATGCTTTTCAACTTGGTCGAAATGTATTCAAACTGTGCTAAAGCCCCTAAAGAATGGGGTGATAACTTGTTTAATTAATTGAAACTCTCTTTTAGTCTCAAAAGCTTCAAGCTATTTTTTACTCTAATTTTAAAATTGAAAGTATTTTTTTTATTATATTTTATAACTTGTATTTGTCGCTGATGCTAGGTGAGGCGTGACTTGGGGTGGCAAGGGAGTGAGGAAGGGCTTTTAGTAATTTTCATACGTGTTTTGATGAACACTTGAATTCAAATGTGGGAAAATCAACCAAGTTGCAAAGCATGTTCAGTTATTCACGTGTATTCATGGATAATTCACTCGTACTGATGGCAATGCCAATTTTCCAGTACGTTTTCCAAATTGCCAAATTAGTTTTCCATCATGTGATTGGTACCGCTACAACAACAACAACAACAACAACAACAACAACAAAAATAGCAACAATTGCCGCGAACAATTTGATGTCAATCAGAGCTACAATGTATAGAATCTTTTCAAGAGAGAGAAAAAGGAAACAATGACAGAGAGATAGATAGAGAGAGAGAGAGAGAGAGACAGTATGTGTATGTGTTACCACAATTGTATCTGTATCTGTAACATTGCGTTTATACGTAACTGCACTAACAATGGCCGTTTTATCTATCTTCTATTGATTTAGTAATTTGATCATTATATTTGCAACCATTAAGGTTGTGGCAATCATTTGCCTTCAATATACATAAACTATTTAAATAAATTGTTAACGTATGGCAAATGGCATTTATTAATAATATTTAATAATGGCAAAAAACTTCTAAATTCTCAAAAGAGTTTCAATGAGAGAAAATATATTTAACGGTGCATGCATACCATATACATACATATGCATTACGTGGAAAAGTTGTTTTTATGTATCTCTTACTAATCAGCATATCAAGTATCTTTAAGATATTTTACAAAAACTATTTAAAACAGAAAGATAAATCACAAATATTTAATAATATTATATACATATATTCCGGAAACTTATATTAAAAATAAAATATAAAAAAGAAAAGCTTCAATAAATTAATTATAAAATTACGTTAATATTTTTTTATTTAAATAATCTAAGCATCAAAGAGTCTGGAATTTGCTTTTAATTTATTTATTTATAAATTTAAATAAAATAAAATTGTTTTTTTAGATTTAGTTTTCCTTAACACTCGATTTTACAAAATGGTCGCAGCTAGTTTTTAAAATCTTAAATGTACTTGTAGTTGGTGTTTATTGATTGAAATAAAATTTTTTGAATCAATTTAGTTTAAGTTTTGTGCCAAATCGGACAGAAATTTTGCTAAATAATTCATGCCCCCAAATGAGGCAACATTAAAAACGGTGCATGCTTTACATATGTACAATATACTAGCATACAAATTCCAGAACGTTTATAATGGCCCCATCATTGGGGCCAAACTAACGAGCCTAACGGCTGCCGATGTTGACGCTTTTTGGCGAAAAAAAAAAACATTTTCACCATGCCACCAAAAAGCCAAACCGAAATCAATAAAAAGCCACAAAAAAGAAGAAGAAAAAATGGAAAAAAGTGTGTGTTCCAATTTCCCGAAACTCGAATCCGATGCCGCTTACAGTTATCAGCTGGGCGAGAAAGAGAGGGGACAATAGAGTCAGAAAGATGAAAGAAAGAGAGCGAGTGCGAGAGCGAGCGAGAGAAAGAGAGGCAACAAAAGCAACAATCATGTTGTGGGCATGGGGCCTTCAGCTGGTAAGATCTATGAAGCTAACGGCTGATGCTGCCGGGTTTCTGTTGTTGTTGTTGCTGCTGCGAATGCCTAACGACCTCAAAAACCAGTTGAGTTACAGAACGATGCAGCAGCAGCAGCAACAGTAACAGCAACAGCAGCAACAGCAACAGCAGCAACAACGGTTTCACTCGACACTTGTTGGCTGGCGGCGCTTTTTGTTATGTTTTTTATACACTGCCAAAAAGTGGCATTTTTCCAAAATTATCCATTACTTTAATTGTATTGCGTGCGAAATCTTATTAATTTTGCTGATCAAACTGATCAAATCGAAAAACATTTATTAAGAATCGTATGATGGAAATTATTTGTTGTAATGATTTTGGTTTCTCTCTTCGCATCAAGTTAAGCGAATTGCAGTGTATATAATATTCGGATATGGCTAATTGGTTGCTATTGTTTTTGTCAAGTGCCCGGCATTCCTTGAGACGAACACCGAAGCAAGTTGTGCACAATAAAGTGCATAGATATATCTCTCGGCTGTCAGCTTTTGGCTGTTAACTGTTGGCTGTTGGCTGTTAGCTGTTTAGTTGTTAGCTGTTTAGCTCTTAGCGCTATGCTCTTGCCACATGTTGCTGACTGTTTGCATACGCAGCAGCAGCCAACACGCATATTTATGAACATTTTTGTGGCCGTTAATTTTTATTGCGTATTTTTGTTTGTTGTTTTTGGTTTTTCCTTCTTTCTCTCTTAACCGATTTGTATTATTGAATGTGAACAAGTTTTGCGACTTGGCAGCATGTGGGTCACTTAGCCACTATGGCAACAGGTTGTTGCAGCTCTTCTACTAGGCCTGTTGCTGTTTGCTGCTGTTGCTGTTGTTATTGTTATTATTCTACCTGTTGTTGCTGTTATAAATGTTGCTATTCGCTGTGGCATTTTGCAGCTGCGGATTGTCTTCATTTGCCGTGGGCGCATTTATGTTTGTATATCCCCCCCATCTTCCACCTTATCTTGTCACCTTCTTTATATATATTCATCTTTTTTTTTTTTGCTGCCAGTTAATCATCACAAATTACAGATGAGCCACCAAATCCAAGTCGAAACATACATACATACATACATACATATTGTATTCTCTATAAGCTAATTAACTTTGGTTTTTTGTTTTTTTGTTTTTAAGTTTTATTAACTCATCTTAAATCAAACAAATAATATTAAATGATTTTGTCAAATTACAATAAAAAACATAAAGAAACAAATTAATTTTTTAAAAACATTTTTGTCTTTTTTCGTTTTAATTTTAATAGTATTGTATGTATGTATGTATATATATTTAATACCGTATTTCCCACGGCACGCAAAGATCTATAAAAGTTCAAATTTTAGCAATTTTCTGCATTATATTTAATTTCAACAACAAGCGGTCGACGAAATATAATAAATAATAATATAAATAAATAATAATAATAATAATAAAAATACAAAAATATTTAAATTAACAGCATTAAATAATCAAAAGTTAAATTTTAAAAGTTAAAATTTAATTTATAAGTAATTCGTAGTAGGGGCTAAAATTAAAAATTATTTTGAGATACGAAATATCTTTAAATTGGTTTATTGTTATTGTGTAAATTTATTAATAATTCTGCTGAATGTACTTTTTCCATAAATATTATAATTTTAATTTATTTAAGTTTAAATTAAATTGAATATTATTAATTTGGATTTGGAAATAATTCAATTAATTAATTGTTGCTCAATTATTAGTAGTCTGTTAAATATGCAATTTACAGGGTAACTGCCAGTGCCATCAACATCAATTGACCATTTGCACCTCATGTTGCCTCTTCAGGCCATACGTACATATAATAAAGTCAGTGGGTCGCCGTTGTCTGCTGTCTGCTGTCCGTTGTCCGTTGTCCGTTGTCTGTTACAACAATAAAAGCGACAGATAGACGCATGATGCTAGCGGGGTCTAATCTGCGCCCAACTGTGACTAACAGAATGCGCACCCCCCCCTACCATACTACCACCCAACTAACAAAAAAAAAAAATAGTAATTGATGCTGCCCCTCCTCACTCTCTTGTTTTTTGTTTTTGTTTTTGTTTATTTCTCTCTCGTTTTGTGCCTTAATTAATGACTTTAACCCGATTTGTAAAACAAAATAAAACCAAATAATACTAAAGCGAGGCGCGAAAACCTAAAACAGGTGAAAGTACGACTAGCCAAAATACAAAATACACAAAACAAAAACAAAAACAAAAACAAAAAAAAGATAAATAAATAAAATTAACAAAATAACACACAACACAAATAAATAAACAAACAAACGAACAAACAAATGCAGCAACAGGTTTTTTTTTGAGGTGTCGGAATGTGCGGCAACAAGCTCTAGAAAGTGTTACTACATACTCACAACACACACAGACACACACACACACACACACACACACACAGTGTGAATACTATGAATATAAATATGTATGTATGTATGTATATATGTATATTGTGAAATGATCCTCCATGACCAAATGTCAGCTACTGATGATTACAAATTGAACCTTTTCATTTGAATATGGGCCAAGTATTGCTTACAAAAACATATTATTGTATCACATTCGATAACATTAAGTGGAAACACGTTCCAGTTAACTCAACTCCAAAAAATAAATAAATTTAAAAAAAAAACACACACACACAAAATAACAACGAGAACAACAACAACAGTAAAAAAACAGTTGAAAAAAATCATAAAATACAAAATTAAATCAAATAAAATTCCAAATGAAAGCGATTATGAAACATATAATCGGAATCAAGAATAATAATCAAATGTAAAAGTCTTTGATCTTTTCGAACAAATGGCGCTTTGACATTTAACAAATGAAAAACACGGAATTTGTATTCCGTAAATTATTATATATTTTGTATTTAATTTTCGTTTTTCTTCTTTTTTCTATTTTTTTTTTAAGCTTGATTTAAGCTCTGGCCAAAGTCGTAAAAAATGTAAGAACTTAAGCTTGATTTAAGTCGATTTCCACATGAAATTCTATCGGGATTTAGCCGAAGAATCGATCAGTTTCGATAATTTGTGATTCCCCATTGCCATTTCGGGTGCTTTCATGCATAATGCGATAGCAAATTTGTGTACTTTTTGCATTTTTATTTGTTTTTTTTTGTTTTTTGTTAAATACATTCATGTATGATATGGTATTGTATATTGAGCCGTGTCATTGGTATGCTCTCCGGATGTTCAGCTAACTCCGGAATACAAATGCATTGCACGGGCGGACGGGCAATGGTAAAAACGGTTGCGCGTTTCATTGAAAGCGAAACTCACATTAAATTGCATACTGAAAACGAAACTGTAAACAAACAAAAAAAAAAAAAACAAAAGAAAAGGCAAAAATTACCAAAAACAATTTTGCGCGAATGAATTCATTTGATTATCAGTTGAATC
The DNA here is from genome assembly GCA_037075045.1 of Mulgravea parasiatica. Lineage (NCBI taxonomy): Eukaryota > Metazoa > Arthropoda > Insecta > Diptera > Drosophilidae > Mulgravea > Mulgravea parasiatica. The sequence continues at coordinate 527 of JBAMCR010000334.1, read as the reverse complement.
GAAACGTTTAATAAACTTTTTTATTTTGGCTTTTTTTTTTGTTTTTTTTGTATTTGTGTTTTCCATTTTGTATTTTGTATGCAAACATTTTTGCACACTTGACTAAGCTGCCATCCCTCCGCATCCCTGAATTGCGCTCCCAAGCGGCTCATCCATATGACTGCCAAGTGGCATCCACAGCGGCATCCTCTTGACTCTTTGGTGCATTGACTCTTCAAGCACGTGCATGTCTAATGCCCAGGCAACAGGCAACAGGCAACTGGCAACTGGCAACTGGCAACTGGCAACATCAGCTTCATACGAAGCTTGACGATATGCTGGGTTCATTGGCCAGCTGTGGGATGAGCATATTGCAACAGGCGCCATTTATTGTGGACAGCCAAATCCGCATTGGCCAGCGTCAGAGCCAAAGTCAGAGCCAAAGTCAGAGCCAGAGTCAAAGCCATAAATAACAACAATGTTCAAGGCTTGGCCCAAGTCCCTAGAGTTACGAGTACTCGTTTCAGACGCTGCTGACGCTTTTAATT
>JBAMCR010000333.1:0-29368 GCA_037075045.1 Mulgravea parasiatica | reverse complement strand
TGTGGAAACATCACTCTTGCTATTCCTATTCCTATTGCTATTGCTATGTGGTTAAAGAATTTTATATATATAGATATAATATATAGTATAAAGTATATGTATATGTATATGACAACTTAAGGGAGTCTATCTTTAAATTCTTAACCTGTTGCTCCTTCAAGTATTAGTCTTCCCATTTGCATGGAAATTGTTAGTCATCGTTGCCTACCGTTGTTGCCTTTATCCTGACTGCGGCTAATCAGCTAGCCTTTTGTTAATTGTCGACCTTTTAATACCGTGCGGTCAGCAACTGACCACTGTTGGGTATGATAGAGTTCATTCAATTTCAACAAAATCTGTCGAGATTCTATGTGCAAATAGTTACGAAATGTCCCGCAAATGTCTGCGAATTTAGAGATTTTGTTACAGGGTATTCTTCAGTGTGATGCCTTGCTGTAGTCTCTGCCTTGTGGGGACGTGTCCTGATTGATTTACGTTGACATTTTTTGGTTAGGCTGCCTATTTAGCATAAAACTGACAGCGTTTAATAAGTTTGCGGCAGCGGCAGGTGTTGCAAATGCTTAAGTTGAGCCGAACGCGTTGCATTTGTGGCCCAATGCCGCGTAGTTGCTTTTAATTAAAACTTCAATTGATGGCGCCACCGCACAGGTGAATGATGTCGCGTACCGTCAGCTGCGTGACGCGCTCAGCTGTAGCTCAATCCTCAATCACGTGGCTCACATCTTTACCGTAAATCTAATTAAGCCGCCTTCAAGGAGCCCCAACTCTTGGGTATGTGAAGCCTTTAAAGAATTTGCATTGCAGCGCCTAGAGTATGTGGATTTCAAATGTATCTCTGAGATGTATCTATAAAGTATATATCTTCAAGACACACCTAAGTGAAGCACCTTTAAGTTTGTCTCTATCTGTGAGTTGGATCTAAAAAAAGTATCTATGAAATGTATCTCTAAAGTGTATCTCTGAAGTATATCTACGTGGTGGATCTGTAAGTGAATAAAAAGTATCTATCAAGTGTATATCTTGTCCATGATTAGTTGGTATCTTGGTAGCTAATGAGTGCTTCTTGTTCGATCAAAATTGAATTGTTTATTGCCAACTCGCATCGTGATACCTTAAATATAAAATAAATATGTATGTACCGTGTATGTGAAGAGCTGCACATACCTTGCAGAGCTATTTAAATATATTTAAATGCAGAAGTTGTTGTGATTAAAGCCAGTTCGAGCACATAAAGTATCTGAGATATCTAGAGATCTCTACAAGGGTCACGTCTCCCTGTATATATGTATAGTAGTATGTATGTATGCGTGCGAGTACATTATGTGCACTTATCTCTTTCTCTCTCTCTCTCTCTCTCTCTCTCTCTCTCTCTCTCTCTCTCTCTCTGTATTTTGCCGCTCTCTCTGTGGTCTTGAAGTGTTATCTGTGGCAGGGCAAGTCAAATGCTGCAACATGCTGTATGCTATAAGTATGTTGTATGCTGCATGTTGCGTGCCGCACAATGGCGTGGACTGCGGCTGTCTCTTAACTTGTACAATATCCGCAGTATTTTGTGTCTTTTTTCCGCTTCCTGCGGCGCTGCACGGCACGACACGGTACGCCACGGCATGCCACGGCACAGTGCGGCATGGTGTGGCACGGCACGATGCGTCTCGTCGCAGAGCGACATTTTTTTTTTTGGGGCCACCCCCTGTCCGCTCGCCTACATGCCAACTAATTATAAAGTTGGCAACGGAAACATTTACAAAACATTTAGCGAAAAATGCACATTTACCAAAAACGTGTGCCGACTGTGTAATGCGGGACGAGCCTCGGCTACAGTCTAAACTGGCTAACGAAATCAAAGGGCCAGGACCAAGACCAGGACCAGGACCATGACTAGGAGCACGACCAGGCGCAGAGCGAGGACTATGGCCCGCCCAGAGTCTACATATCCGCCAGCGCCACCTCGTGGTTGCAGACACGGGACACAGAGCCGTAGATCTAGACACAGTCACAGACACGGACGTACACACAGGCACAGACACAGATACGGAGACAAGCACGGACATGTTAAATAGTCAGCCGGGCATGCAAATGCCGCCGCCGTCGACCACAAACGAGAAGCTACGGCATGTCAGCTCCGCTTCTGTCTTACAGTGTATCTGTATCTGCATCTCGTTCTATACCTCTAACTTTATCTGTATTTGTAACTATATCTTTATCTATCTATCTATTTGCATTTGTATCTGTATCTGTATTTTTTCTATATTTACTTATATCTATATTTGTTTCTGTATTTTCATCTTTATCTGAATATCTGTTTCTGCATCTGTATCTGTATCTCGTTCTTTATCTTTATCTCTATCTGTATATATCCATATCTTTATCTACACATCTATTTGTATCTGTATCTGTATGTGAATTTATACCTGTATCTATATCTAAGTATCTGTATCTATATCTGAGTATCTGCATCTGTATCAGTATTTGTAACTGTAACTGAATCTCCATATGTGCGTGTGAAAGACTAAAGAGACCGCAACTTCATTTTGGCCCAAACGGGCAGATAATAAATGTCAAGCCTGGAGAGACGTGGCCATTGTGGCTTATGGGCTTCAAACTTTTTAAACTTCATGCATTGCTGAATACGTAATCTCTGCATATGCTCCATCTTGCTCGCTCTCGCTCTCTCTCTCCCCTTCTCTCTCACTCTCTCCTCATCCCTCGCCACTCTCCACAGACTTCCTTTTTACTAGAGAACTAGCATTAGCTACTTGAAAGCACGTAAGGCGCAGGAAATGCGGCATTTTGTTGAATTGAGCGAAAAAGTGCGGGTTTTCATGTACAATATATATTTAGCATAACGGGATTGATATTAAAGCTAAATATTGCCTAGTCGTAAGTGTCGCATACATGTATATGGTATACCGATACATATGTGCATAAAAATAAGTATGTATCGATTCAGAAATAAATTAACAGCGACTGCAAAATATTCTCAACCAAGCTGTGTGTAATATTTATACATATGTATGTATGTATTGATTGAGCTACATACATCTTCGATGTTTATCAACGAACTTTTACAAGATTTGTAGAGGTTGAAAAATTATTATTAATAATAAAAATCGAGATCCTATTATTAAAATTGCATAACTTTTCCCTATTGGAAGTTTATAAGTCGAGAGTAAGGCGGTAAATTAGTTAGTATTGTGATGTATGTATGTATATACAAAATATAATTCTCGACTATGGATATTTCCCATTTGCGTTTGTACAACCTAACTCTAACCTCTCTGTCCGCTCTTATAAAAGAAGTTTAACACAAAAAAAAAAAATGAAGATAATAATAAATTCAATATTTTATATTATGATATTCCCAAAAAAGGAAATACCCGAATGACAATGGCAATATCAAGTGCAAGTGTTTATCTTTATATCGTTTATCAACATTGTCGGAACAGCAGTTATGCAATTTGATTTCGGTGATATAAAATTAAATTTGTCTTCACAATAATTTAGATTTGAAGTCCTCGGACCGAGGAGCTGTGGAACTGTGGAGCATCTTGGAGGTAAAGCTTCCTCCGTGCATTGACGTTCAACGTAATATTTCCGCTGCCTAATGAACCTTTGCGAAATTTAAACAACTCCATTCACACACAGATACACACGTATGGAATTCAAACACATTCATACATATGCACAGTGTACGGATAAATGTATCTCACATGAACATGTGCTTGTATCTGTTTCCATTTGAGTTGGCTGTGCCGGCTGGCAAGGTGGCTTCCATGGGGCGGCAACGAAACTTGAAATGCTTAACAAAGGATGCGGATACTAATGCCCACAACAACAATAACAATAATAACAACAATAATAACAACAACAACAATAACAACAACAATAAGAAGATGCCCACATTATGGTAACCAGCACTTTTGCACCCATTAAATCTGTCAGGTGAAATCTGTGGCATGCCACGTTGCAAGTGCCCAAATAGAGAGCGGTATATACAATCCAAAATAAATAAATAAATATAAAAATAAAAATAAATAAAATTGGTGGGATTAGTACCGAACTGGCCAACGAATGCTGTCATTTTGGTAAAACAACAACTAGTTGGCCGAAAAGAATGTGTGGTTATTGGGGTTTAACGAAATATGTCCTTGCCACATCCATTGTCATTGAAAAGTGCTGTTTAATCGAGCAGGACCTGTGCCAAGGACCAAATACAAGCAAACATTTATATGCGCATAGCAAAGCGCATTCCCGCTTGGGTCGTGGAATAAGGGATTCCCTCTGGCAAGGAGCATTTCAATTGAATTCACCTTCTCAGCTAGAGATGTGCCCTGCATTTCAACATATTCCATTCGATTCTTCAGATTGCAAGCGAACTATTAATCCATGCATGAAAATACAATCAGAATTAAAATGTGAAAGGGATAATCAGGATAATATATATATTTTAGATATAATTTTTGTATTCAGTAATGAAGGCGATAAAGTTGTTTCTATGTTGGATGTATCTTCTCTATTGAAAAGATAACCGAGTACATACAATATTTGGCATTTGCAACATTTCGAATTTATCTCATCTCTAATCGATTCATTCATGGCACATTGAATGCCTTGTAGCCACTTGTTATTGCATGTACTCAGATGAGCATCTCCAGATTCATTCCACCGTATCGTATCATATCGTATCGTATCTCTGACAATACAGATACATTGAATTCTTTTATGGGGGAGTGCGATTATATTGTACTAAGTATATGCATGTTATGCAATAAATATTGTCCTTTTATAATAATCTAATGACAGTCGTGGGCGACAAGTTACATTTGGCAGGCACTGTGGAAATCAGCTCAAACTAAACTTAAATGGCATGGAAAGAGCTGCCAATCCTCAGTCTCCTCTCTCAACAATATATTATATTGTAGATAGTATGTACATACATACGAGTATATACTTTTATGCGCGTACTACTCGTATAACTGTGGGATGTCAATGTGAATGTGAATGTGAATCTGAATGTGAATGTTGATGTGTATGTGTATATGTATGTGTATTTGTGTGTGTGTATGTGTATGTGTATGACCATGGTCATGTTGGTCCGTTGAATGCTAGTGCTCCGCTGGCTCTGTTGGCGACATCAAAGGCGAGACCATCGCACTGGGAGACTAATAAAAATGGCAACGAAATTATGCAATTAGTGGCGTAATATGAAGCACTTTACGGGCATTGTGGGTGTTCTCGTTAATAACTGTTGTGCTCCCGCTATTGTTGTTGTTGTTGCTGTTGTTATTTTTAGTGTTGCAGCAGTTGCTGTTGTTGCTGTTGTTGCTGTTGTTGTTGCTGCTGTCGAAACCGACAAGCATGGGACGAGGGCTAAGTACTTGAATGGCTGACAAAAACAAAAACAAAAACAAATACATAAAAGAACTTGTTTGCCATCCATGACGATGTCGATAATAATGGCACTGTGCCTGAGCTTGTCGATGCGGATGTCGATGCGGATGCGGATGTCAATGCAGTTGACGTTGATGAGACACGGCAAAGATGTGAATATCGATATACATGTATGTATGTATGTATATCGTTTGTAATCAATAGGTTTTTATTTTTAATTTACATTAAATAGTTTGCGATTATTTTAAATATTAATTTATATATATTTCCATCGATGTATACATACACAAGTATTTTATATATCCATGTACTGTTTATGCTAAAGGATATTTCACATTTATTTCTTCGATATATACAGTTTCTGTTCTCGAAAGTCAGAAAAAAGTGATAAAATATAAAAATGAAAGTCATTCTCGAACAAAAATCATTCGATTTTTCTGAATGTCAACGGATCAAGGATTAAATTAAATTAACGCTACATTCAAACACCGCTGGCAATCAGGCAGCCAAAAACACATTCGAGTATTTCATATAGATTTCAGGCATTCCTTCTTCCATGCCACGTGCAGCGTACGCCGTGTCTGTCAGTTCCGGCCATCCACTCGCAACCGTAAAACTCAACCCTGAAAGGGCTGTGCATCCAGCCAGCAAAATGCGAACATTGCCTTACGAATCTTTGTCTCAGAATCGTGACTATGCCATGCCCCGTCTATGAAATAGTTTACGGTGTGTGAGTGTGTGTGTGTGTGCGTGTGTGTGCGTGTGTGTTTAGTAGGTGTTTGACTGTGTCGAGAGCTATATAGCATATACATATGTATGTATGTATGCATGAGGTGATTGGTATAGGTAACCTTGGCGTTGGTTTTCTTTAATACTCCGCACTCTGCAAAAGGAAGGATATATCAATTTAATGAGGATATGTATATGCACATAAATGTATATGACAAGCATATATATATACATATCTAAATATTTTATTATACTCTGATCACGATATATAATTTTCTTTGAATATTTTTATTTAACTAAATTAATAATTTACATTCAGAAATTTATTTATGGCATTGTTGCTGTTGTATATAGGATATCTTTCAGTCGATCATACACTGCTGAAGCCGCCGTTTCGTGTACCTTTTCTTGCTGTGCTTAACGGTTTACTTTGCATATCGCTAGGCGCACATCGCTTGCTCCTGGATGCCGCGGCTTGGAGACGCATTGCAATAGGCGAGCGGACGGACAGACGGACAGGCGGACGGACGGACGGACGAAGAGATGTGTGTGTGCTACCAAAGGCAGGCAGCCGCAACGTCAGCCGCAACATTGAAGTACCTAGTACCTGGCAACACACACACACACACACACACACACACACACACACTCACGAGGCATGCTGCATGTGAAAATACTTATGAGAAAGGCAAAATGTTACACGGCAAGAAAATATTTGGAAAATCGAATAGAAATTTCAACTTTTTAAGAAGAAGGTTTTTAACAATAAATAAAGATATTGACATTTTGTATATACAATATATATATATATTTATATGTGGGAATATATATGTTGATCTAACACTTTGTCTGATATCTAATATTAGGTTATAGAAATTCGAAACATTAATGGGCAATATTATTAAATGCATTGAAATCAAATAATTGTTTTTTTTTATTATTTATTTTTAAAGTAAACTAATTTTAACATTTTATTAAATTAATTAGTTTTTAATATTTAATAACAAATGAGTGCATATGTATAGAATCAGTTGGATGCATATAAATGGAGCACGATTGCTAGTGCCATGAAATTTTTCGCAGTGCACAATTAATTCGCTGTTGGCGAAAAAATGTCATAACATGAAGAGTGATATTCCACGCTCCAATTACGAGCAGCCGTGCCACTGCTCCAAAAGAAAAATGCGCAACGTGTCGGTCGTCTGAGAGGGGGTCGAGGGATGCCAACCAATAGCTGCTGCCACCCCCCCTTTACCTTTGCCATTGCCTTTGCCATTGCCTTTGCCTTTCCCTTTGCCTTTCCCTTTGCCTCTGCCGAGCCAAGCTGCTTGCCTCCAGCTGCCAGCTAGCAGCTTCGAGCTTTCATCTCGTCTCGTCTCCTCAGCTTAGCTCAGTTCAGTTCAGCCGGCTCAGCTTGGTTGGGCTTGGCTTAGCATAGCTTAGCTCAGTTCAGTTCACTTGATGTTGTTGTTAGTGTTGCTGTTGTGTGTGCGTATGTGTGTATGTGTGTGTGTGTGTGTGTGTGTGTGTGTGTGCGCATGCATTTGCGCTTATGTAACCAACATCATCGTTATTTTTAACTTAATTTACATGCTTAACTAAAGTTGTCAGAAAATGATGTTGACGCATGCAGCTTTCAATTATGTTGCATACACGAGAGGCCTCTGCCCCGTCAACGTGCCCCATACAGTTGCATGCTCCTGCGGAGCACCAACTATCATGGGAGCCGACTGAAGCCTTCGCCCACTAACATTTTGGACCGACACGACGACTGAATGCACTATTACAAAATATATATAACCATTAACTCTATATACAACTATATTAATGTATATATGTATATATATATATTCATAGTCAATCAGTTGAAATATCCAATAATAATAAAAATGATAACTTGATTTATATTCTCTCACTCGAAATAAGAGAGAATCCAGCAAATTCATGTAATTCTTGTTAAGTATTCTATTGTACATACATACAATTGATCAAATATTGAAATTGATATTGATATTGATATATTGAGAGCCATTTCAAATGGTAAAGTGATTAAAGTTTTTTTAGCAAAACGCTTGATGGTGGCGAGCAGGAGACGAGGCTGGGAGCAATAATAATATTATAATTCAATGGAGTAGATAAAAAAGCATTAAAGTGGACTCTTAAATCCTTAATTGCCCGACATGTGTAACTTATGTAAGAGTCCTTATTCAACTGTGCCTTGAATGCCATTGAACCTTAATTCCTGCTCATCCAATGTGAGCGCCTTTGAATGAATGCTATTCATATCATTTACACTCAACACACATTCATCTTGATGCCTCGGTTCTGGCCACGTTGCTTCGCTCGTTTTTCTTTCTTTCTCATATTACAATATTATTATTGTGTTTTTGTTTTTTGTCTTTTGCTTTCTGTTTTGTTGTTGTATTTTATTTTATTTTTTTGTTTTTGTTGCTATTTGGTTTTGTTTTCGTTTTCGTTTTTTGTTGAAGTGAGGGAACGCAGCGCGACAATTAAATTTAATAGCAACGCAATTAACTCTTAATTTCTATTTTGCCGGTGCTTTTTCTACACTTTTTTCCGTAGAGCCCGGAAAACTGGTAACCTGCGGACCCATTGTCCTTTGTCTGAATGTGCTATGGGGAGAATTTTGGGAATGCCAACTTGTTTGGGGCGACTGAAAGCCGAAAAGACGACACTAAAAAAGCGTACAACTGCGACAGAGGTCATTTTATTAATTAACCAAAGGGCACAGTTACTGACCCCAGGTCGCCAGGTTCTGGCTTTAACTCTCGTTCTGGTTTTGGTCCTGTATCTGTGCTTGTGCCTGTGCCTGTGTCTGTTCGTGTGTCTGTCCCAATCCCTGCTCCTAGCCCCAGTTTGGGTTCGGTTAACGCGTGTGCCAAAATGTGCGGCAAATTGCGTGAATTATTTCAGCTATACTACGAGTACGAGTATATAGTATGCTAACCCCTTTACCGGAAAACCTCCCCTGGGTCTGCGTGTGCTTTGTGTGTATGCGTGTGAAGGTGTCCACCAAATGGGGATTTCTAAATTAAAATGAAATGCTTACTCCCGACAAACTCATCCCTGAGCTCGACCTTCCCCCTCCCCAGTGCCCGCTACTCGATTTGACCCATTGAATTACTTCATTAAATTTGCATATTAAGCGAGGATTTTGTTGCCCTTTTGCCACACTCTTTTTTCTCTCCAAATAGCCCATAATGTTAACTTGTTTTTTTTTTGTTTTCTTTTTCTGTTTTGTTTGGTTATCGCCACACAACCTTAGAGCCGATAACCGCCGCTTTGGGCCTAATGAAAAAGTGGCATTTTGATTGCAAACTCGCTTTGATAGGCATTTTTGGCCAGTATCATACTAGTCGAGTTTCCAGTTCTTCGGGGCTCCGAGCTGAACAAGTTGAATAGCAAATCCGATCGAAGAAAATCACAAGCAAATCTTACAATAAGTTAATGCATATTGTAAATTTCTTTAATTTAACTTTAATTATTTATAAATCAATTTATTAACAGAATATAAATTTAAAATAAAATTAAAAGTGATGAATGATTATTAGACGATAAACAAATAATAATTTATTTTAAAAATTGTTAGATAATTAAAACGTTAAAACATTTAAGACAAAAATGTTAACCAAGACAGCGCCAATCAAAAGCTGACTGCTACAGCGTACAGTGTTCACGGCTATGACACGCGCATAGTGAAATGCCTTTAAATATTTAATTTGCAGTAATCACTTTTGTAGAACGAACCACACTTGACCTTCTCTCGCTAAACTAATCCCCAGCAGCTGACCAGCTGACCCTTGAGTCCGACATCCTTCGGTTGTTGCTCGAGACGCATCCTGCGGGGGCAGCTGCTGAGTTCACGCGGTTAACGACACAAATGAAAATGGCGAACGGCTAGACTATGCCATTTCGCAATACCATCATCATTTAATCAATATCATTATCATTGTCATAATCAATTTCATTATTATTCTCGTCTTCATCATCATCATCATCATCATCATCATCATCATTATCATCATCATCATCATCATCATCTATGCTATTTCTATTGCCACGGTGCAGCAGACGCAACTCCTGAAGCAACACAGAAGGTGAAAATTCTGTCGCCGCACAGTGGGAACATTTTCAAGTTTTCGATTTCAATAACAATTCCAAATGCTTGCAATTATATTAATAAAAATAATTATGTTGTAATATAAAAATAATTATAATTATAACAATAAAAAATATATAAATAAAATAATACCAAACAGCGATCGTTTTAATAATTAAAAATGATAAGTTAAATAAGAATATATAAAAAGTATAAGCTAAAAATATAAATACATTATTATTATTGTATTAAAACTGAATTTAATATTTATTAAGCAAGAAATTTGTTGTATATTCTGGCATTTTTAAATTTAATAGTCTCACTTGTAGTATTATTACAATTATTTAATAAAATATTATAATAATTTTTAAATTGTTATTATTAAAATTAAAAACAGTTTCTCATTCTCTATTTAGGTGTACGAATAATAACAATTTTTATTTTTGCAATGCCATCAGAAGCATTATCAGATATATATCGTAAATAAATAAAAAAAAATAATTATCGCGTATTTGTATGAAACATGTTTTAGAATTTTTTCAAATATAATATTTAAATTTAAATTTGAATTGAATCAATCATTGTCTTTTATATTTATATTATTCATTCGATAATATTTAATTTTTACCAAGAATTTTGCTATTAAGCTCCACTGTGCGCTGTTGCTGGCAGGTGCTGCTGCTGTTGCTGTTGCTGTTGCTGTTGCTGCTGCCTGATACTATAAATTAGAAAGTGTCAGGTTCGTTACGTAAATTACCTGGCCATAAAAAACGAGAGAACGAAAAAGAAAACGAAAATGAAAAAAAGAAAACGGTGGCAACTGCTGCGTCTACGTTGACTGCGAGTGGGACGCCACTTGAAGCAGCTACAGCTACAGCGACGGCAACGGCAACGGCAACTGCGCAGCTCACCCACAACGACAGCGAATTAATGTCCTTTTATTTGCGCTTCGCGCGCCGAAAGGGCAAAAAGATTTGTCAAGGATATTTACGGCTTGGCGACCATATAGGGCGGTGGTGGTGGATCGGCATTGAGCCTATTTTGCATGCGAAAGAGACGAAGAAACATAGCCACGCAGTTAGACAGAAAGAGAGGTACATAACATAACGAAATAAAAGCCCGTTGATGTAATTTGATCACACCGAATATTATATACACTTTAAGTAGCAAAATAGTTGATACAAAAAAAAATAATTATTTTGCCAATGATTTAATTGCATTTAAATTGAAATGAAAGTAATTAAATATAATTTTAACCGATTATTAATTTAGTAAATATGTTACATACATATATTTATTATATATACTTATTGATTTTCGATTCTTTCAACTGCGTACATCGATGTGTACCAAAGTCGGATAATTCATGCTAACCCAATGCGGTCCGGCCAAATGGTCTTGGTTTCGGTCTTGTTTAGCATATTGGGCGTGAAAATCCGTAATACCCTTAGGAAGGGCAAAACGCGGAAAGAAAGTAAGAAAAAAATGAATAAATAAAGATGCTGACCCAGAAATAAAAATGAGATTAAGTGTGATTAACACGCTGTCGAGCTGAGACGCCGCCATCGCCGCCACCGCCATGTTCCATAACTTGTTTATAGCTATTTGTATGTATATGTATGTGTATGTGTATTTATACATATACATATACATAGACATATTTGTAACTATGTATGTATGCGTATGTATGGTATAAGTTTGTCCAGTATTTTCACTTTTATTTTCGCATTCTACTCGAGACGACCAGAGGCCAAAAGCCCATCGCAGTGTATCTTGTATCTTGTAGGTTGTAGCTTGTGTCTGTTGTTGGTAGAGTCAACTTTGTTATCGGGGATTCGCTGCTGCTTTTTCGCTCTCGATCTGCCTTTGACCGCCTCGGCGGCATCCCTTGGTGGGGGTAATTTATTTGGTTACAACTTGATTTGCATAAAAGAACATTTACTTTTTAATTAGGTGTAAAATTTATGGACTTCACTTTCTCGGCATTTGCCGCTGCTTTGTTCACTTTTTGTCGACTTTCAGTTGCTTTCAGTTGTTGCGGTTCCGTCCCTCCTCAAGCGGATGGCCAGCGGGCGGCGGCGGCGGCTTGTGGTAAGTGTTGAAGCAGGGTCTGCGGCTTGGGTTAGCCAAGGGGCATGCCAAGGGGAGTGCCAAGGTTGCTCTTAAGATGCCCAAATACACACACAGATACATAGATACAAAAATACATAGATACATATATAAAAAAAAAGACCGTTAAATACTTCAAAATTATTTGGCGGTTTTAGCCATTGCATTGTGCCTCAAATGCCCATGGGGGAAATGCAAATCAACTTTGAGAGGGAAGAAATGGAATATCTGCGAATAAAGTTAGCAAAGGAAGGACACATGTCCTTTGGCCATTGTTTTACCCACCAAATACTTAGCAAATGCAAGAGTCTATCTTTCTTTTCTTTTTAATATTAATTGGTATTTAACAATGTTTCGGTTTCTATCTATTTTTACTTTGATTAACTTCACCTTATATCCTTTGTACGGGTTATTATTTGGAAACACTCTTCAGAAATGATTATTAATTATCGTATAAAGATAGCAGCTTTAATTAATTTGAATTTGACCTACTAAGATGCTTATACATCTGAGGACTGTAACAGTTTACCGTAGTCTGGTAACGTCACTCGTCCGCGGGCTCTTGTCCTTTTGCCTGTCAGCCTGGTTGCTTGGCTGTCGGGCGGATAACGAGTGCTTCAGAAGCCGCAGCACGTCCAGGATACATTTGCCTTTTTCAACACATTGCAAGTTGCACATTGCAAGTTGCACGTTGCAAGTGGCAAGTGGCAAATGGCAAGTGGCAAGTTGCTGTTTTTATACACTTCCTGAAGATATTACAAATATTTCACTCGCAAGCGTTTAGTATGTATGTATATACACATAAACACAGATATATATAGACATATATATTCTCGGTCATGTCCAGAAAGTTGCTTGCCTGCAGTTTCGCAGGACAATTCATTGTAGTTTGCTATATTTTCCGATTTATAAACTTCATTTGATATAAGAGGAATCAATCCAAAATTTGCCCATATCCCGAAAATCCTTGCTTCAGCTGTCTGAATACAATTGTTAGCTCCTTTAACAGAAATCAACACGATTTCGAGGGTATATTATCTGTGGCAAAGAAGAACAGCCTTACTATCTTGTTTATTTTTGTATTTGTTTTGTTGTGCCCTGCCACTCCTGCCGCTTTCGCTCCTTCGCCCCTTCGCCCCCTCACCGCATTCCGGCATTTATATCGCTTTCGGTATGTGAAAATACTTTCGTGTTGACGTTGACGCTGGCGGGTAGTTAATCGGTCGCTTGCAATGCCAACAGTGACTTACTTGCCACATCCATCCATCCCCGTGCACCCGCTCTTCCCCCTATCCGGTGGCGACTGCTCTCTCCACTTTCTCTCTCGCACTCTATCTCTCTTGCTCTCTCTTGGCACCGGGTGTACGTGAACGTGCCACAGGCCCACTTAATGCAGCACACTGAGGTGCGATAAGGAATTTCCAGATTTTTTCCCTTCACATACATATGTACATACACATACGTATGTACATTTCAGTAGTCTGTCGGATACAGGGTGCTCCGTGTGATCTGTCCGGCTTAAAGCGATAGTGTACGCCCATTTAAACAATTTAAACAAAAATAAGTCAAGCTTATTATTTATAGTGCAAACTATGGCAATTGTAAAGGAATTATATTAATTTCCTCTACAATACACATGCATGTGTACATATATACAAATACATGTGCACATACATGCATACATTTAAGACCAGCCGGGGCAAAGTAATATTTGGAATTATTTTTCAAAAGCGAATAAACAATTGCAAGCAAAAGAAATTTTTATTTCCCATTAAAGGATTCAAAGAAGAATGAAATCAATCCTTATGGGAATCACACGGATTTGAAAGGACCTTAAATAATATTTGACCAAAAAAAAGGAGTGAAACGAAATAAATTACAAAAAATATTTTTAAAAATGCAGATATTCAATAACTACGAATTTTCTTCAAATAGTTTAAATATTTATGAATAATATTGTAATATCATTTTAATTTAAATATTTATATACATAAAAGCACGTATGTACATACATGTAGTATATGTATGCATGTATGTGATAGCTTGTGACTCGAATCACCCTGTAGTTTTGAATGCGTTTCGGGTTTTTATTTTTGTGCCTTTATTTGAGCAACTTTTGTTGGCACTTTTGTGTTTTGTTTGCACATTTCTGCGCCAACAACTGTCAATCTTTTTAGGATTTTTATATTTTTTGTAGCTTGATGAAGCCTTCTCCAATGGGCCACCATTGACTTCGTCTCTTATTCGTCTTCGTCTTCATCTTCGTCTTGGTCTTCGTCTTCGTCTTCGTCTTGGTCTTCGTCTCCCGGACGTCGCAGTCCCCAAATCTCATTCTGCTCATGTGTTTTGATACACATATTGTATCGTTTTGTGCCTCAGCCACCAGCTAAGGGCTGTGCATGTATGTACGTGAGCCCATGGGTGGGAGGGAGAAGCACAAGGTGTGCATATATGTACATACATGCATATGTGTGTGTGTGTGTGTGCATGTGTATCTGAGGGCTGGTTCTCGGCATAAATGCCTGTACAAAGAAAAAGAGAAAATAAAAGAGAAGTCGACATTTATTTGCGAGCATGCTGTAAATTGTAAATTACATTCCTAATCTTTGTAAGGCGGCACACACACATACACACACACACACACATACATATATAAAAATATATATATATATACACATACATATATATATATGGTATGCCCATACAAAGTAATAACATACACGTCGTGGGATGCCACGCATCTCTTTTCTCTTTCTAAGTATATTCGCAAAGAGAGACAAAAAATAAAAAATAAAACAAAATGAAAATGAAAATTAAAATAAGTCCAATTCCAAAATTATTTCGATAAAATAATCATATTATAATTATTGGGAGAATTTCCACTTGGGGGTGTGAGTCAATCAACCATAAGCCATCTTCGATCATGAGTCGTCAATCACCAATCAATCATCAGTCGTCAATAAGTCAGCTCTTTAAGGTCTAATGTTGCTCTACAGAATTCTGTTGTTGTTTCTCTTTATTAAGTGGGCGTAACATTGCACGTCGGGTATGCTAGTGTATATACAACATGGACGTATGTACATACGTATGTATGTGTGAAAAACACACACACACACACATATGTGGAGCTGGGGCGTACCGCTAAATACACATGAAGGACCCTTCTGCCAGTCCAAGACACAATTCAGGATCCCCAGTGACGACAAATACGGACAGACAGTCGGACTGACTGAAAGTGAGAGTGAGCGTCACGCACTTTTGCTCATTTGTGTTTTAAAATTCGGTTAACAAAAAGTTAGAGATGGTCACATTTCAAATTTTTGTATTTCATTAGCGTGTCACGAAATCAAACAACACGAATCACGTAATAGTATTTTTACAGTATGAAAGATAGACAGATAGACGAACAGACAGACGAACAACAGAGACAGACTGCACATAATGAAATCGAAAATGAATTTGATATAGTGATGATCGTTTTTATGGGATAATGACTTGCGCGTGTTCGTGTCACGAAAGGAAACACGACAGGCGACCCAGCTCTAAGGAGTGGGAATAAAGTAATGTTAAGTTAAGAATGTTCCAATTTTGGTTGTTAACTTGTTGGATTTTTTTTTTGTTTTTTTTTTTGTGGTGGGGTTGTGCACCATGAGTGAGGGGAAGGCAACGAAATGTGGCAACATCATTCTCACTCCTCTGGAGGGGGGAGAGGGGAGACTCTCTTTCTTAGCATTGTGGCTTTTGTCCTTGTCGTGATTTCTGTCTGTCTGTCTGGCTGACTGTTTATCTGTCTCAGTATATACCACATACACATACATGCATATATATATACTAACATATATTTATAAGAAACATGTATAAGTGTATGTGTGTGTGTGTGTGTGTGTCGCTTAAAAATCTGCGGCAGTGACAATGTCACGTTTTGTGTTAATTTAATTACAAGAAACCATTTGTAAATATCACGACGTGATTTGCCAGGATACATGGTACCGTTCACCCCTCTTGACAGCCCCTCTGCCAACGTCACTGGACCACCCCATTGGGGTGGGGTGGGGGAAGATGCTACACATACCACTTTCCACTCCCCAGCAATCATGCTCTGCGCTGGTGAAAATGATATACAATTTTCAGGAGTTTTCATTTGCATTTGCAATTCATACGCAAGCAAATTGTCTTTGCGCATTTTGTTTGTACACAGCAACACCTCCTCCCCCGCCCCCCCCCTTCCCCCACCCCACACCAGCTACCTCTCGTCTATGTTCCATAAGCACCTAACCCCTTTCCATGCGTTGTTTGTTACCGTTGCCGTTATTTTGGTCAAAATGGAATTTCCCATTTCGGCAACAAAATGCTTTCAAAATGTTGCCGCTGATTCTGTTGTGCAGAGCAACATGTTGCCAAGGCTTAGCAACATGCTGCCGCTGAATCTGTTCACTTTGACCGGCAAATGTTTTTCGCTTTTCGGTTTTGATTACGATATGTTCTTGCAGCCTTATCCCAATCCTTTCCACCCAACCACCCAACCACCCATCCACCCTTCCACCTATCCACCCTGCCACCTATCCATCCACCCATCGTCAGTGGAAAGGCGAAAGGCAAATCCTATTCTGAGTAACAGTCGATGTTCAATTATTTCAATAGGAAAATAAGCCGTTAAATATCCCATTTAATTAATGCCGAATAAGTATTTTAAGATAGTATAAATACAAGCACATACATGCACACGTATGTACACACATACATATGTACATACATACATTATAAGAGTGTGAAAAGGGTTTGGCCTGTTCTCGTGTGCTAATCCCTTAAGCAACCACCCAATAACAATAACATGTGGCATTCAACAGTCAATAAGTTCAATTGTCCATGCCACAACATTTCTGTTGATAAATCTGATGGGCTTAGGGCGGGTCTTAGCAACAATTACGACACTTTATTGCCCACTGCCCCCCATGTTAACGAAGATTGCGATTAACCATTCGCTGCCCTTTTTTTTCCATCCGACATGTAATGCTCCAAAAATGCTAAAACTCATCTGATATTTCCTGCATTTAGTAATATATTGTAGTAGCTATGATCCATTCAATGATATGGTAGAATATCATTTATTAAAGTATTCGATTAAATTATACACATTGAATTAAATCCTGATAATATCCTGATTCCTCATTCGGTTGTTCCAGCTTTTGAAAATATTCCAAATAGGTTTTCATCCTTTTTTTGTTCGAATCTCTGTATCAAATGTTTTTATTTTGACATACCTATTCTATTTTTAATTTAATTAATACTTTATGAATAATTTAATTTTTACTTTTCATTTATAATTAAAGTTAAAGTCCTTATTGGTTAATTGTTTTAACAATTATGTAAATAATATTCTTGGTTAAACAAATATTATCATGTCATAGATGGGACTACGTTTGGGGTAAATTCATGTTATACAATACATACTCGTACAATCCGGGAAGTAATCTCTAAAATAATAATACACATCGGAGGGGAACAAGAAGAAGTCGGAGAAGATGTCTGTGCAGCTGTTGTTACAATTGACGCTTTAGCTGGTAATCCTTGCATCTTGGTGCGGACAAGGGCGGGGAGTGTGAGTGGCAGGTATTTGGGGAGGGTCTTGCCACTCGGCGATTACTTTTTCGTGGCAGCTCAAGCAAAAAGCGGGCAGTCATTAAAAGTTGCAATAAGAAACTACTTGGAGTGCACTCTGGGTCGCCTCGCCTATTACTTGTCCTAATGGCGTGCAATTTCAGCTTGGTCCCCTGCCCCCCAATGTCTGCGCACGTATGCCGGCACAGGCACAGGCACAGGGTCAGGTGTGGCAACTGTAACTGCTACTGCAACAGCAACAGCAACAGCATCAGCATCAGCAGTAGCAGCAACAGCAGATGGCTCCAGGCTCCAAGCGCCACACTCCACACTCCAAACTAAAGACTCTGCAAGGGGCAGCGGTGCGTGGCTGGCGCGCACTTAAATTAAACACCCGGCAGCATTTTGGCAATTCATTTCATTTTGGCTCGGCAACAACCGAAACTAGCAAACAACACGAAGAAATCTTCAAATGCAACTTCGTGACAGGCCAACTCCAATCCTCCGCCCCAGTCCGCTCCCAGGAATCCCACGAGTCCTGGCACTCTGCACAGCTTCGAGAGCTGACTTATCCTCATCCCATAAAAATGGCCAAGTGAAGTAAGCATTCACCAGAAGGCACTGCATGCATTCAAGCTATATGCCGACAGATTCCATAGATGAACTACCAAAACTGCTCCGGCTGGCATTTGTATCCTCGTATCCTTCTCCTCTCGAGTTGGCAGCTCGTCCAACAGATTCTGTAGTATTGATTTACATTTCTTAATAATAACCTTACTCCACTTTTTTATGTTAAATATTTTTTTTATTTTAATATTTGAGAATAAATTTACCAGCTTCGTCTTTTTATGAGATTTTGTTAATTATAATTGACAAATGTTATAAATAAATTGAATTAAACCAAGAGTACCGGTCTGAGATTGTTTTAATTATTGTGGAATCAAAAAGTATTTATCGCATCCGAGGTCTTCAAATCGATAAGAGAATTCCATTTTATCTGAAACACAAATAAAAGAGTTGCTGGACAACTTTTATCGGATATTATATTTACTTTTGGTCATACTCTTGGTCCTTCATCTTCCGTTTAACAACGGAGTGCATTTTATTGTCGGATTTAGTTTCCAACTTCCTTTTCGGTGCTTTTCCGACAATTCCCTGATCTTTATTCTCATCACACATTTTCGGTTCGTTCTTGATATTCTCATCGCTCTTCTTAGGGAGAGCACTGGCCGTGTTCGGAGCGGAGATATTATGACGGATTATGATGCAAGGTTCAAAGAGGGAATGCAATTCCCTAAAGTACAGCTGTTTCGAGGTGACTTTATCCTTCTGAGCGATGGGTCGTTCTAGAAATATCGCTTATTTAATGGTATGTATGTTAACAATTAGTTTTCAAAGGATTTGCTTACCTTTGGTATCAGTTTTACTTTTCTTTGGCGTAGAATGCCGACTTGGCGGTAGTTCAATTTTTGAAATATTTTCCTTAGCTACAATGCCATGATAGCAGACATATAAAATATATAACACATACTATTTATTTGATATATATTCAAGTGCGATTACTTTGACATACCTGCAAGTGAGGCCCACAGCTTCTCGTCCTCCGGATATAGTTTCAGTTCGCCTTTAGATTTCATGCGTGGTTTCACTACAGGCAGCTCATCCGCAGTATTGAGTATTTCGGCCGCAGCCTTTGCATTTGGTTCTAAAAATAAATTAGTTAAAGTTAACGGAAGAGAACTCATTTTAAGTGAAATTCCTGTTTTCTTTTTATTTTCTTTCATGACTTTTCCGTTCACCTTTATTATTGTTTTCCATTTGGAGTGTGGAGTATTGCCGCAGTCAATTCTAAATTTATGGGTGAAAAAATATGAAAAAAAATATCTATATATGTGTGTATACGTCATACACATATGCATGTATGTGTACTATACACAAATACATACATCACTTTGCAAACACGCTAAATGTGGCCTGTCGGAGTCTGAAAATATATGTGTAAATGTTTGTAGTGTGTCCCTAAAGCGTATAAATAATTTAACTTACATGTCTTACGCGATTTTTACTGCTTTTTATAAATATATATCTGCCAGTTCTCGAAATAGACAATTCGCAACTTGATTTGTCATAAAATTGAATTTAAAAAAATGCAATTTTTGCTAACCAGATACTGCACATGTCTATTAATGCCATTCACAAAATTAAGAAGCAAGACACGGAGATTATTTAGTAATCGATTAACCGGCAGCTACAAGCATTTAATCGATTCCTTTTACAAAATGCTTGATATCCCTTGTCAAAGACAAAAAAAAAAAAAAAAGCACAAATATTTTTATTAGAAAGCATTTTTCGCTTTTCTAATTAACCGAACTTTAATATTTTTAACTCAATCATTACAATTCAATAGGAAAATATTTATAAATATTCGAAATAATATCCTGGGCTTCGCTGTAAGATTGACATTCGCCGGTTTCGCTATTCGTCTTCATAAAAAGAAAATATTTAAAAAAATGTTATTAAATAAAAAAAAAAAATATATTAAATATGTAAAGAATGACATTGCATAATTAAAAAAAAAAAAAACTTAAATTATGGAACATTCGAGAATTCAAAGTAGGCTGATCTCATAATGTATAAATTCTAATTTGAATTAAAAAATATTTTGGAAACAAAATGAGATGCATACATTAAATATTTGCCAATGCAATAAGAAATGACAATGAAAAAAATAAATATCCACTTACGTGATTGGATTTTAATTAGGTTTTAAAAAGCCATTGCCCCGCAACATTTTATTGGGCTTTTCAGGGCCCTCGACCGGAAACTTAGCGAAGCCATTGTAGCTGTCGACAATGCGCTTAATTTGGGCTTGGCTTTGATAGACATTTGACTGCAATTCATGGATCTCGTTCTGATAGTGGGCTTCACGTCCACGATTTTGGGTTTCCGCTACTTTCAATTGCTCGACCAGCTGTTCAATTTGTTCCACCTGCTTGGTTTTTATGTTTTCCATCTCACGCTTGACCGTAAACAATTCATTCTTGTATGCCGTAAAACGATCTTGCTCTTCTTGTTGATAGCCAACGCCACTCTTTGGCTGCATTTTATTATCTTTGGGCTTGCCATGTTCTTGCTCCAATGGACGGGGCTCATTTAGCATCATCTTTGATTTGCGAATAGCAATATGATCCTGGAAGCTAAGACCACTGCTGCTGCTTTCAGATTTTTTAGTGCTCCTGCCTGATGACTCTTCAGAACGGCTTGACTGGGCCGCAACCGTCACGTGATCCTTTTTCTGTCCATCATATTGCAAAGGCAGGCTCTCGAATAGATTTAGAAGAGCTTGTTCCTTCTCCTTGTCATCAGTATTTCCCATTAAATTGATAATCGTCTGAGCCAGTACCATCGCAAGATCCTGTTTTTGGTTTTGATTGGCACCTTGTGAGTTCTTGGTATCGTTTTGTATGGGCTTGCTTCGTCCTAGTGTGGAGTTATTCATTATATTCAAGTCAATTCGGAGGTCAGCACTTTTGTTGTTGTCAGAAACCCGGCCAATAGACGATAAAACGTTGATCTGCTTCAGCTTTTCCACCTGGACTTGTAAGTCTTCCTTAAATTTTTCTAGCTGGCTTTGTATCCTTTCCAATTCGCATTTATGGTTATTGCTCAGTTTCTCCGTGTCCTTCTCAACTTGTTTCTTCTGTTTCTTTTTAGCATCCAACTCTCTTTTAGTTTCATTGAGCTGCTCTTGCCACTCATGCAACTCTCTTTGACTTTTCTCCATTTGTTCAATAATTTCCAAACGTTGACCTGCCACTGAGGCAATTTGGGATAATTCGGAATTCAACTGTTCCGACTGACTGATAGCATCATCGTGGCCAAAACGATCCTTGTACTGTTGATATTTGACACAGAGATGACGGTTGCGTTGCTTCTCATAAAACAGCTTATCCTGCAAATCGTCATTCTCACTGACTTCGTCCTCTTTCTCTCGGCTCTTCTGCATCATATCCACCATGCGGGCCCCCAAATCGGATGCCTGTTGAGAAACATAATTAAAATCACTGTGCAAATTATGGAAAGAGCTACCTACATTTTTAAAGTTAACATTGACCTTGGCCATTAAATCGTTAACCTGTTTAGATATGTTCTGGGATTCCACTTGCAGCGCTTTAAATTGTTTAACCAAATCATTTGTTATTCCATCAACGTTATCCACTTTATCAAATAAATTATTGAAGTTTCCAGTGAATTTGGCATTTGCGTCGTCAATCATAAGACTTAGATTATTGGATTCCTGTCCTAATATCATTAATTTTTTATTCACATCATTAGAGTAGCCATCAAATTTTTCGATATCATCATCTATTTTTTCAGATTTCTGTTCTAATTTTTTGAAACGATCAGATATGCTTTTTAAGTTATCTTTGAATTTAGCAGCAGTTTCGTCAATCAGAACATTTACAGCATTCGATTCCTGTTCTATTATTTTGATTTGCTTACACATATCATTAGTTTTACCAAAGAATGTTCCTATATCATCTTCGACTCTTTCAGATCGTTGTTCCAATTTTTTAAAGCGATCAGTCATATCATTAGTTTTACCAATGAATGTTTCTATATCATCTGCGGCTCTTTCAGATTTCTGTTCTAATTTTTTTAAACGATCTGTCACATGTTTAACGTTTTCCTTAAAGTCGGTATTTATAGCCTCAAAGTGATTATATTCTTCCTTGCATTGCTCTTTGTGTGCTGTCAAGTGCCTATTAAAGTCGCCAATTCTCCCTTCAATGTTAAGAGATATTCCTCTCAGGTTGTCATACACTTTCGCATTGGCTTCTTCAAATTCAACACTTATGTTCTTGCATTCACCTTGTAACATTTTCGATTGTTTTGTCATATTATCAATTTTTGCATCAATTGCTTCCATATTATCTTCCACTCTTGCAGATCGCTGCTCCAAGGTTTCCAGACGCTTAAAAATTTGCGTAACTTTTTCATTAAGTTTATCGTCAAGCTTCTTTATTTCTACATTAACCGGATCCGATACCATCTTAGAGTCATCTTCTATCTTCTCAACGCGCTTTAATAGTTTACCAATTTCATCTCTCACTTTTTCAATTAAATCCATCTTAGAGTCATCTTCTATCTTCTCAACGCGCTTTAATAGATTACCAAGTTCACCTTCCACTTTTTCAATTGAATCCATCTTAGAGTCATTTTCTATCTTCTCAACGCGCTTTAATAGTTTACCAATTTCATTTTCCACTATTTCAATTGAATCCATCTTCGATTCGTCTTCTATCTTGTCAACGCGCTTTAATAGTTTACCAATTTCATCTTCCACTATTTCAATTGAATCCATCTTCGATTCGTCTTCTATCTTCTCAACACGCTTCAATAGATTACCAAGTTCACCTTCAACTCTTTCAACTGAGCCCGCCAACAAAGTATATGGCTGAGGGGACTGAGGTGTCTGTGTTGAATATAAGGTTGTCAAAAGAAAAGTTTATAAAAAAAAAAAAAAATATGAAATCAAGTTAGCTGAAATCCAAATGTCACTTACATCTTTGCCTTTATTGGCATTTTTATTAGAATTTGTTGGGGCCTTGACGCTAGATGTATATCTGTCGCGACGATACGCTGCCTCAGAACTCACTGAATCGACATCGGTGGTATCACCGATATTCAGTTTAGGTCTGAAGACAGGCTCTTCCTCATCTGAGGTCTCCCCGATGTTCAGTTTAAAACCTGGAGCCGGCATCTTCCCCGCAAGCTGCAACTGCTGTCTTATCGTATTGGTAATAGCAATAGCAATCGGTTATCCCAAATATCCTAAATATATCCTATATCAAATGAAATTTTGCAAAATGTTTGCGTTTTATGGCCCAACTGTCCACAATGTGTATTCTGTTAAGCTATCGATTCACGGTTTAGATATTCGTATTACCCTGAGTGTCCCAATTGACTTGTTATATAAAATAGAAAGGGTATACCTATATGGAAATATAAATAACAAAAATAAAAATGAAAGTGGAGGTTGAGGTTGAGGTTGAGGCCATTGCTATTATCCTGTTGACCAACAATTATTATTAAAGTTATTGAAAACTTACCAAATAAACACTTATAATTATAAATATATTTTCACTTCTCTTATTATCAATCGATATCACTTGGCACATAAATACAAACACAAAGTTCAAAATATTACAAATATAAAATAGAAATTTAAATTCAGAGAAATTTTTTTAGATGTTCACTCGACTGGTTTCTATTTGAAACTGAGGAAAATATTTACTGAGTTGAGCAGCTCTACTCTATGAACAGTCCGATGACAGCGATGACAACGTTTACTTGGATCGATAAAAAATTAAATTTAAATTCACACTTTCCGAGAATATATGTATGTATGTATGTATATGTATTTACTATCATCAGTTGTGGCTTAGCATTGCCAAATGTATTCAAATATTTATATTAATATTTAAATTTTTATTTACTTTTATACAATGCATTAAAAAAAAAAAAAAAAAATTAATTTAATATTTAATATTTAATTGCGAAGAAAAAGGAACACGCCTTTAAAGCTCACTTGAGCTAGTTCAGCGAACAAAGAACGAAACAGCTGTTAAGGTGCTCATCAAATCAGCTTTTAATTAATTAATATTTTAAATATTTAGATAAATAAATATGTCCTCGTTGTTTTTATTAAGTTTAAGCACTTTTAAGTACAATTTGGCGCCGATTTAAGCCAATAATTTTTAATTTCAACTTTTTCCTAATTTGATTTGTTAATTGAATAATTTTATTAGAATTATTAATATTATTGTTTATTTATTTATTTATTTTTTTTTGGCAAATCTTATTTAAATAAAATATTTGGGGTGTCGCTAAAAATTATACATTTTATATTATTTACATTTGTACTTTATTGAGTTGGCGATTATTTTTAATATAACGATTAATTATAATGCTGACTGCATGCATATGTGTATGTATGCGTAAAGTGTGCAAATATTGTGGAATAAATACGAAAATTCAATTTAAATATATCATTTATGCAATAAACCATGTTTTGTTTTTGTTTTGGTTAATCCATGACATTTTGATTAGATAATTTGCGTTTGCTGTCAATTCGATTGATCAGCTGTTTAAAAGTTCAATAAACTCCATTTTGTTTAAATACCACGAGTTCCAGTGAGTTCGGAGTATCGACGCTTGCCGGAAGACTCTAATTATAAGAAACATTTTAAATGCGAGGGCGCATTCAAGGATACGCCTGAAGGAAGCCAAGCCAAGCCAACCAGGGAGTGATTAATTGTGATGCCTCTACCAAAAAGCAAGATGAGAAAATAAAATCAAATACACTTTTCTGCGTATGTATGTATGTACATATGTGTGTATGTGTGTGTGGCAATGCCGAGGTGATTTGTGCGGCAATCGCGGCGTTTTATCACATCGGACGACGCCCAAAAGGTGTTGCACATTAGCTTCTATCGTTAGTTGGCTTAAATTGGTCATCATCACGGCATGTGCATGTATGTATGTGCAATACATACATAGGTACATATATGTATGTGTGCATCCCAATCCATTGACTGTCTAGGATTTCATGTAATCAAAAGTTTTGTTCCCGCAGCGCATCTTTGCTGACGAGACGTCGTCAAACACAATGTTTTTGCTGGGCAGGATTCATGAATTTGACTCCAGAATTTACATATTAATTTCATAATGAATTATTGAAATACTCGAAATCAATTCATTAATGTATGTACATACATATGTATGTATGTATATGTAATCTAGCCATTGCTTATGTATGTATCAATGATATTTTGTCATTTTTTTTTTATTTTGGTATCATAAACTAATTAAGACAATATTAATGTATGTATGTATGTATGTATGTATATATGTATTTGTATTTCATTTCTAAATATGTATTAACAGTTCTCGCTTTTAACGGTGGCTTGCTCCTCTAAAGGACATTGCATGTTTAAGGATTCATGACTGAACAGCGAGAACGTGTAGTACAATATTTACAACATAATGCTCACATCCTTTTGCATATACACATACATGCATATATACTTCTGTATTTGTATTACATAGTACCATGTACTATGTATGTATGCATGTACATTTGGCTGCTTAATTTGCTGCAGTTTTCAAGGATGACAAGGACATGCTCCAGGACAAAGGGTGAGAAGACGTTGGAGTATAATAAATTTTTGTGTGTTACCAACACTCTGACAAATTAATTAAAATGATTGGCCTGCTTTCGGTGCTGGCTGGCTGGCTGGCTCTCCTCCTGAAGCTGGGCACCATTGCATACATACCCCACCCCAACCACCACCCCCACCGCCACTCTCCCTACAGTCTCCGCCTCTCACGCTCCTTCTTTCAGGAGCCAACACCCTAACACGCACAACTGACACTTTATGTTGATAAGCGACTGTATGAATCAGTTTCTGTGTATGTATGTGTGTGCATATACATATATGTATATGTGCATGTGTTTGTGGGTGGGGTGAAAATGGGGTGGGGGTGGGGGTGGGGCTGGGGTCTGTTGAATTTTCACATGCGCTTGCTCAGCGCGCGGCTTTGCTGGCGACGTGTCGCTCGCAATTAGCAAAGTAAGCTTAATGTGGTTTCACTTGAATTACTTACGAGTGTCGCTGTGGTGCACACACACACACACACAAAACACAGACACACAGACACATACACCCGCTCACGAGCATTGAGAATGGTGTTTGGGTCGATGGGTTGAGCGTGAGAGAGGGGGAAGCATTTGGGGGCGGAGAATGCGACGCCAAGAACCGCAATTTACCAACTGCTCATCAATTGCAACTCCCCAAACTCAATCCCAATCCCAAGCAAAGCAAAGCCAAAATTCAAGTTCATTTCATTGCCCCAAAATTTCCCAACTGCAGCGAATGCAATTTTCATTTGCCATCCCTAAATTAAAAAAAGGACGAAGCTTGATGCTTTTAAAGACGGATAATTTAGAAAAGTCTTGTAAGCCATTTTTATATTTAAATACGATAATTGTATCTAACATTTTCACTAACAAATTTGCATTTAATTTTTATTACATTTTTGTTTTATAATTATAATAAAATTAAATAATAATAGTTGCCCTAATAAGTGTTATTATAATTATAATTTTATTATTATTAATAAACGAATTGTAACATCGTTGGCCCATCACTTGTCGATCAGAATTTGTTGAGCAGCTTTTATTTTATGAACTCGCACGGTGACTTTATTCTGCGCCAGGATATCGCAGGTGAAAGGACTCGCTCGACTTTCCACAATGAAGTATTTCTTATTCCATCCAGATTGGCGGCGTGCGCCCTCCTTGGCCCAGGACTCATGGCAACCATTCATGGGAGAATAAGGTTGGCTCCTTTTTGGAGCGAACGTGTTCAAGAGAGGAGCATCTAGTGAAATAGGCGCATATGGAAAGAGACAACAAATATATACACGCATATGTACATATATATAGAAAAAGGTGGACAAATGCGTAAGTATGTATGTATGTATGTATGTATGTATGTACATACATTAAGAGCAGCCGTTGCACTTGTGCAACAATTAGAAAAGTTGCTTCTTTTATTTGTGCTTGAGCCTTTTGCATAACTGACTAAATGAAGGACTGATTGAGTGAGCAAATTAATGTATGTACGTACTAGAGGACTGCATGGGTGTATTCATTTCGAGGTGGACAGTGAGTTCAGTACTGTTAAGACGTGTTGAATACAGTCAACAGTCATTGGTTGTCAGTATGTTCCATACACACGTATACAATATTACTTAGGTTAACTATTATTTTTAATAAATAAATAAAATAAATTATTTACAATTATTCATTAGCCCTTTTGGATGCATCAATGCAGACCACTAGTACTTACATACATACATCTGTGGAGCCTCTTCTTTTGCATGCGCTAGAAGGCGGAAGAAGCGGAAAAACATCGGGAAAAGTTGCCTATAAGATTCCACTAGACTCTTTCCATTCAGATTGGCGGATCTTTAAAAATATAAATATGCAGAGCTATAGAACTTCTGCAAAAGATCTTTGAAAATGAATCGAATGTTAAAAATAATGTGGAATTAAAAGGATTTTCTTCCACTTTCCAATCCGTTTCCCGGCAATGTGGCTGACACTTATGTATGTAGTATGTAGACTCTAATATTTCCTGCATTTTTCCTGCCAATTGGACAGATTCGGCGATTGTTGCGCTTTATATGAGGAAAACAACTTTAAAATTGAATGACCATTTTTTATCTAGAGATGACAACTAGTGGAGGCATTGCCAAATATCGATAAGATATCGATAGAAACATTGCCATGTTTGTGTAAATGTTGGCCAAATAAGCAAAAAATCAAATCAAAATAAAAAGAGCTAAATACTCGTATAGAATGTTACGCCACGAAACGCTCTCGATGCGAGTGCATATTTCTGCCCATTCATCCAAGGATTGCAACGCTTAAGCAAGAGCAATCAGTGCAGATGCACATACATACATACACATACATATGTATGTATTTATGTATATATGTATATATATATATACATATATACATACATATGCTGATGTACATATATATCACATATTCATACTCGTACGGTGCATTTGATGAAGCATCCGAAAGCTCACCCACTCAGACGGAAAAGGAGAAGACTCTGTGTGGTGCGGTGGTGCGGTGGTGCGGTGGTGCTGTGGTGCTGTCACACAAAACAAAAGACATAATTTATAATGGTTTTAAGGGCTCGCTCCAAATTGATATATGAAGGTCAAGAGTGTGCACGTGCCTCGGAGATGCTCTCCGTTCATTTCGGTGGTGAAACATTTTCTGCCCGAAATTCTGATGAGCACAATGCGTTATGAGGAGGCCAACAAAGGCCATTTCGTTGCCAAATGCCAACTGCCAACTGCCAACTGCGAACAGCCAACAGCCTTATCCTTCAATTCTGTCTCGCACGTATGTATGTATGTATGTATAGATACATACATATTTATATGTATGTGTCTGCCACGCAACGACATTCATTACTCGAGCTGAAGCTGAAGCTGAAGCTGGAGCTAGAGCTGGAGCACGTGCTGCATTTATGGTCTGCAACTTCTTAGCCAGATGCTTAAAACTTGGCCAACATTTGCCGAATGAAATTGAGTGTTCCGCATTTTGACTGGCTCCTCGATGCGATTATGTCTTCATCCAGCGCAACTCGACAAAAACAAAAAAGGAAAACAACAAAAAAAAGCCGCCAACTTTTCATCTGTTATTTAATGTAAGTAAATTCACATACATATGCATATGTATATGTATATGTATATGCATATGTATATGTATATGTATATGTATATGTATATGTATATGTATATGTATATGTATATGTATATGTATATGTA
>JBAMCR010000332.1:0-29407 GCA_037075045.1 Mulgravea parasiatica | reverse complement strand
TATATATATAGATACAAAAAAACAAAATATATATATATATATATATATATTCCACAAGTGCTCGAAATATCAATATGACACGCAACATACATACATATAGACCTTAGCATGATGAAAGAAAACATTGAGAGCCGCAATTAAAAATGCCGATTTCATATATATACACAAATACACGTAATTAGTTTTAGTTTTTAAATCGTTTACAATGATCTTAAATAAATTTACGTACGATGTAATAACATATCCTTTCTTTTTTTTTTGTAATTGCTTTTTGTTCTGCCAAATTTCAGGTTAAACGTATGTATGTATATAATACACACACACACACGCTCATTTATATATGTATATAAGTTACAGTCTTGAGCTTTAGCCAACGGCACTGGTATAGCCGCGCATAGTCAGATACCCATTAATAATGTCCGAGGGCATATTCTGCAGGGATGCGTATTCATCGGCGTTGGAGTAGCGCAGCTTTGAGTGGGGATCCGCATAAGGTGCCGGCAAGCCACTTATGTCTGAGTATTTCTTTACAGGCAATAGCGATGGAGGTGAATTTAACGTAAAATCTATGGATTGTAGGTTAATTAAATATTACATTTTTAGCTTGATTTATTGTTTTTTTTTTTTTACATGTCGGTTGATCGGCTGGCGGCTTTTGGTTTCGCTCAATATTGTGAATTTGGCGCAGTGGACGATAAACGCAGTTTTTGGGAAACATAAAATGTTTTTTGAACGTCCGCCTAGGTTTTAGTGATAACGGATCCATGTTTAATACAATTAAAAAATATAAATAAAATTTGTGTATATTTTGTGTCAACAAATCTGATGCCGATCAGCTGTTTTCGGCAAATCGATATAGTATCGTTTTTGCGATATATCGATAAACCAACATGTACCCAGTGCTACCAATTGGTCCAACTTTACGTTAAACTTGACCGGGAAATTCTGGAAATTTCCCCAAGCGGGGTTTGTTTTTTTTTTTAAATTAAATTGATGAAAATTATGTAAGATATAGATGTAAAACTTAATGTTAATTTAACGATCTGTTTGGATAACAAATTGATTATTTAAACCAAATATTTGTTTGTTTTTAATATCTTATTTGTTTTTATTCACGTTTTCCAGGATTCTTTAAAAAAAAAACATGTATTTTTGGTGTTTTAACTGTTTAAGTAATCCCATATAAATGCGAGCATAATTTTTATCGATCGGCTTTCTCGATAAGGAACGATTCGTGTAAGATTTTATACAACTCCTTAGCTTTGCGTGCTTCAAAGCCCATGGCCTGACAGAGTTGCTCCTCGCTGGCATTGACCAAATTCTCCAAACTTCCAAAGACTTGCAGCAGCATCATCGCATCGGTTTTCTTAATGCTTTTAATGCTGCTTAGAGCTGCCACAAGTTTTTGATAAGGAGTTGATGCCACATGCTCCTTGATCAAGTCAGGACCACGTGTCTCCAATGTCTTGTATGTTGCAATAATTTTTCCAGCTTCCTCTGCATTCCAAGCCATCATCATAGTCATATTAGAAAAATACGCAATACGCATTAAACTTTGTAGGGCATCGTATGCCTCAGTGTCATCAACTAGCACCAACAGCACGCGCAACTTGTATTGCTGTCCAATGGCCTTGACGCGTTCGCAAATATATTCCGGATTGTTATTGTGATATTTGACCGATATAGAAAGCACACAAGTGGTCGGATTCACTTCGTAGTCGGCTGAAAGGTTATCTCGAATCTGCATTGGTATCCCTTGTATCCCCATTGTTATGGGATTAAAGCGTTGCTCGCTGTGCACCTGAATGCTGTCCGGAAATACAGGCTGCGATTTGGGTTTGTCTGCAATTGAGCCGTTAAGTGCCCCTATTATTTGTAACGGAAATCTAGGCGGTCTTGGTACCGTTGGCAACTCCATCGAAGCCAGCATGTCGTCAAACGTATTTTCATTAAGCTCATCCATAGCTTAGTTTTTTTTTTTATTAATAAAAAGCAATTTCCGTTATACGTAGCTACTCTGCGGAGCGCATGCAGAAAAAAGAAATTTTGCGCGTTACTAACGCCGCTGGTCGCTTTTTTTTTTGAACGTGAATGGTTGCAATATTTTATTATCGATAACAACGGATAACAGGCTGGCAGTGTTGGGCAACGGCCAATGTTGATTGCACTTGCCGTTTCGTGCAGTTTATCAAAGTTTGCTTTGCTTCGTTTAACCAGTTGTATATAAAATGAAAATTATATTTGTGCAAAAAGAAAATTGCACTGCAGAGCGCTGAAACGGATTAGTCAAGCAAAGGAAATAATATAATATAAGTAATACTATTAAGTTTAGGTGCGAGTGTACATTATTTTCGGAGAGTGAATAATTTGAAAATTATTGTGACACGTTTACGTGTTGTTATTCAGAATGGCGCGCAACACAAGTAGCTCGAATAATAATATCCCCAAATTAAATACTCAGCAGCCGACAACAAACCCAAATGTGACCGTAACATCACCTGCCGCCGCCGCTGCCGCTGCTGCTGCTGCAGCCGCAGCTGCAAATGCCAAACAGAAGCGCAACATTGCCGCGGGGGGCAACAGAGGCGGATTCGCGTTGAGCTTCACTTCGAATCTGATGCTGGACAAGTGGAAGACAATGATCGGTTGCGTATGCTTGGCAATAGCCAGTTATTTTGGCTACTTGGGCTATTTGGAGACACGCGTCAATACGCCGTATGATAACCAGAAGATGGTGCTGCACGCTGGTCTCGAGCAACCGGATCGATATTGGGGCTCGTATCGCCCGCAAACATATTTCGGCATGAAGACCCGTGATCCGCATTCCCTGGTCATGGGCCTAATGTGGTATACGCCCAGCAATTTGGGCCAAGGTGGCCATGGCATCCGGCATTGGTGTGAGCTGGGCGATAAGCTGGACGGCTATGGCTGGACCCATCATGATGGCCGCAGCTTTGGCGTGCAGGAAATACAGGATCTGCCGTTTGAGTTGAAGACATCGTTTGTCAAATACGCTGATAATAAGCAATACGGCGGAGATTGGACCGCACGGATATCTGTACGGAATACGACACGTGCCTGGGATCGTAGCATCTCGCTGATTTGGTATGTGGCATTGGATGAGCGCACAAATGGTCATATAAAGTACGTGTCGGATGAGAAGAGTCCCGAACCAGGTGTCTATGGCGAGACGCAGGGCTTGGGCGAATTTCAAGTGCGCTTCCATGCGATCAAGGGACGCATCCTGCATAAATCCTATTTGAGTACCGTGGCACCAACACTCAGCAAACTCAAGGAGACGATTTTCTCGCATTTTCGTGCATTTGCCAATAAGCGTGGCAATCGCTTTATTGGCCTCCCCGGAGAGATCGTCAGCCAAAACGGGCTGCCATCGTCTAATCCAGAGCCAAACTTTATAGCGATACAAATAACAGCTGAGGTCGATTTCACGCTGGATATTACCTATCAGTCCACATCGGGCTTTGCCTTAGGCGATTCCATTCCCAAGCCACTGACAGGACGCGCCTACACGGATGCACTGCAGGCAAAGATTGGCGAATTTGAGAAGCGTTTCGAGGATACTTTCCAGCTTGACGCCAAGGGTTATGCGCCCGAAGAGATTCAGTTTGCTCGCAATGCGTTTAGCAATATGATTGGTGGCATTGGCTATTTCTATGGTGCCAGCCGAGTCCAGTCTGTCCATACACAGAATCCTGTGCCATATTGGAAGGCTCCACTCTATACGGCTGTGCCGTCGCGTAGCTTCTTTCCACGCGGCTTCCTTTGGGACGAGGGCTTTCACGGATTGTTGATTAGCGCCTGGGATGTTGACATTGAGCTGGACATCATTTGCCATTGGTTCGATCTGCTTAACGTTGAGGGCTGGATACCCAGAGAGCAAATCCTTGGTCCCGAGGCACTGGCCAAGGTCCCCGAAGAATTTGTGACGCAACGCAACAGCAATGCAAATCCTCCCACATTCTTTTTAACGCTACGCAAACTCCTCACCCACCAGAAGCAGCAGCTGTCGCAAAAAGGACGCTTCGCCAGCCTGGAACGTCTCTATCCACGCCTCCAGGCCTGGTTCAATTGGTTCAACACCACACAGCAAGGTAAATAAATTAGTTCATCCCTCTCGCTCTCTCTTCCACACACTCGCTGCCTTTTCTCAACCGTGCTCATCAAATTTTGTATGATTTTCTTTTATAGGCTATATACTGGGCACATATTTGTGGCATGGACGCAATGGTACCTCCGACCGTGAGCTGAATCCAAAAAGTTTATCCTCGGGCCTGGACGATTATCCCCGCGCCTCGCATCCCACAAATCGAGAACGGCATCTGGATTTACGCTGCTGGATCGCGCTGGCCGCCAGCGTCATGGCCGAATTATCGACATTGTTGGGCAAGGATGATGTGAAATATTATGAGACTGCCTCATATTTGACGGATAACGAGATTCTTAACGAACTACATTTGGATCCGTATAGTGAACGCTATACGGACTGGGGCTATCACACGGATGCGGTTGTATTGAAGCATCCGCCACCACGTGGCCCAGTGTCACATCAGCATCAGCATCATCACCAGCAACAGCAGCAGCAGCATCAGGAGAAAATGCGATATACATTGAAATCGCCTGAATATAAATTTGTGGACACAATGTTCGGCTATGTCAGCCTGTTCCCAATGCTGTTGGAGCAGCTGGAGCACGATTCACCATATCTGGGTAAAATGCTACGCGACATACGCAATCCGGAACTATTGTGGACAAACTATGGCCTGCGCTCGCTGTCAAAGGACTCGCCAATGTATATGAAACGCAATACGGAACATGATCCACCATATTGGCGTGGTCCCATCTGGATCAATATCAATTACCTGGCCGTAAAGGCATTGCGTCATTATGGCAAAATCGAGGGTCCTCATGCGGCGATGGCACGTAATATTTATGCCGAGTTGCGCGAGAATCTGGTCAGGAATATATTCAAGCAATATCAACGGACTGGCTACATCTGGGAGCAGTATGACGATACAACGGGCGAGGGCAAGGGCTGCTATCCATTCACCGGATGGAGTGGTCTTGTTGTCCTCCTTATGGCCGAACACTTTTGAATTTGTCGCAAAAGAGAAGAGCGAAAACGACAAAGAGAAAGAGAACAACGAAAATCAGTTGGAAAAACAAAGAGAAATAGAGAAATGAGAAATATATATTCGGTTGCTGTGAGTTCCTCCTGTGATAATCTCACGCATTAAATTAGCTGTTAATTACTTTATGTTTATTTCCAAAGATTTACTTAACAACACAACTATTATATATACATACCAATACTATATACTATATAGTATATATATATATATATAGTGATTTCGGATGTAGATGTCTAGCCTGTCACACCTTATAAGCGAATCGATCTATTTGCTTGTATTTTAAACTGTACAAATTTCAAATTTTACGTATTTAAATTTAAATAATAGCGTTAATAGACGAATTTAAGAATATTAAAGAATTCATAAAAGTCAATAAATAAATAAATAATTATTATAAAATACCATATATATAAATATAATAGATAACAAATTAGCAAGTCAGTTAAATAATATGAAACAAAAATCATAAGTGCATTTATTATAGGCTTACCATATAATATATATATATATATTATTGTTTATAAAAAATAAAATATATATATATATATATATTATATAAAGTCTGCTGAATAAGAATTAATTTTGTGTTTCATCATATTTTGAATATTGTTTTTAATTTTTGACTTTCTGCTCAAAAACGAGGAAGTTGAGCAACAAAATTATGAAAATTTTAAATAATTATAAATAATATATGAAAATTTGATATTATTGCTATTTCCGCTGTAGGATTTATTTTGATTCTTATTAGAAAATTCATCTATGTGTATAAATAGTTATGTATGTATGTATATGGTATTGTATGTTAGTAGTGTATGTAAATTATCGCATTGTATCTTATGGATTTGCCTATGCCAATTGAGGTAGGTTAACGGCAAAAGGACATTTCAATTCTTCAATATTAAATGAACACAAACATAAGGAGGTTGCATTTGTCAATAATCAATAAATTTGTTTTAATTTCTATTGCATTTACATATATACTATGACAGTGTGTGTGTGTATGTTAACATAATTAATATATTTCAATTTAAGTTGCGCATTTATACAATTTATTTAAATTTAAATTTATTATTTAGCTATATTAAATTTACAAGCACGCACACAAACGAGATATTACACGTATTCAGAGATATTGTAATCTGATCAACATCAACATCAACTTATAGTTAAACCTTAGGTCTGTACCATATACATATGTATGTATGTAAAGAAGGGAGAAACAAAAAAAAAACAAAACAAAACAAAACTTAAAAACACAAAATATTTGTATAAAAAAGATGTTACTATAGTAATTTGTTCGACATTTAACTAAAGTTTAATTATATTGTAGTATATATACATACAATGTATATATACATTTAGTATATGTTAAATTATGTATCCCCAATATGATGGACTAGGCTGTACCATATACAAGGTGCTTAATGGCTATACAAGGCGGTTATATTATTGCACTTAAAGAATGAACGATACAATCTCATACATACGCATACGCATACGTATGTTAGTATGTATGTATAACTAATACAACTAAACGGAAGAGTATGCATTAGATACATTAATATACATTATATGGTATATTGTAAATGAAGTACATGGAACGAAGTCTTATGGCGGCGTTATATATAACAGTCATCAATGCAAGAACTGTTACATTTATCCAATGCCCTTATATTATAGTATATACATACATATATACATATACATATACATATATATATGTGTGTGTATATATATATCATTAACACAGTTATTAACAATTGGAGAGCTCTCTTCGACACTTAGTCCGCCTTATCCTTGATGCTGCTGCTGACACTCTCACTGGAGCTACAGATGGATCCTTTGCGCTTACGTTTAAATGTCGGCAAACGATCTAATAACGCCAGGAGTATGCTGCCGGGCAAACGCTGATGCCGATTGATTAGATCCTCAATCGCAGTTGCAACCTAAAACCAAAAAAAAAACACGAATAAAAATTGAATATAATTTTAAATTTGCGTGTGTTTCCATTTGGGCGATTCGATTCCCAACGAACGAACCTTTATTTGCAGCTCCTGCGGCGTCAGATTCTCGTCATATTCGATGGGCTTCCCGAGATACGTGCGAAATTTGACCGGAAATCCGCCGTATATGGGGTATACGGGTATTCGTACCTTGTTGTATAAACGCATAAAGAACGTACGAAAGATGCCCACCTGGCGGAAACCCTCGCGCAGATTCTGTGTAAAGCAGGGTATTATCGGCACCTTCGCCTCCTGGGCGACCTTTGCGAAGCCGACGCGATTGCGCCAAAGCAATTCATAATAATGATCACCGAATTGTGCCTCGTAGACGCCACCCGGCGAGATGGCCAATAAATTGCCATCGCGTAGAATGCTGACGCAGGATTGCACTGTGCCGGGACTAACATGGAATGCCTCTGAGATTGTGCCCCAACCGGGCAGCTTGAATAGAAACCGATCGCCAATCGTATAAATGAGACGTTCACGCTGCAGCAGCATACGCGAATTCAGATAATACATATCAATTGGTATCGCCCCATGGTAATAGACAATTAACGCGGGACCCTCCTGTGGTATGTTATCCAAGCCGATCACCTCGTAGCCGTGATAGATGCGAGCATGTGCATCCCAAATGGCAGCCACAATCTTGCGGCCGACACGCCAAAAGTTTCGATCTGTTTGGACTGCTCGCATTATAACCTGCCTGTAAGAAATGAAATAAAAATAGAAATAGAAATAAATATAAATGTAATAAATATAATATATATATTCATACACACATACATATCTGCATACATATGTATGTACATACGTTTCTTGTTATGAATTACATTTTATTTTATTTTATTTTATCATGAACATTTCATAAAAATTGCTTTATCGCTTAAGCTGTTCGGAGTGAAAATCGAAATTTGATTTCGTTTAGATAAGACAAGTGACATGGGACATGGGACATGGGACAAGCGACATGGGACATCGTATGCAGTTAATATCAATTGAATTTTGTAGTTTGTTTGTTTGCTTGTTTCTTTTTTTTTGTTTTGCATTTGCGAAATCGCTAATTAATTGTGAAATTGATAATTATGTTTAAATTTAGTTTTCTTATTTATTATTAGTATTTGTATTAGTAATATTATTATACAATAATTATTCATTATATTGCACATTATTATTATTATTCGCGCCTTGTCTCTTGGCCAGCTTGACCGCATCACCGTCACCATCACCGTTAGGGGCAGGCGCCTCAGGTGTTATCAGCGTTCGGGTCGCAGCATATCAAAATTATAATAAATCAATTGACGGCAAATTCTATGAGAAATACATGTATGTATGTATGTACATATGTATGGTATATACATGTGTATTATACGTGTGTATGTGCATATGCGTACATACATACATACACTTACGCATATATTCTAGTCGCATTTCAACTTTTTACTTGAATGTATTTATTTATTTTGATTTTTTTTATTTATTTATTTATATTTTTTTAGAGTCTCCGTTACTAGAATTCTCTTAATTTTATCTCAATTTTATAACGAAGCTCGACTGTACGTGGAGAATATTTGAATATTTGTCGACTTTACAGTGGGAGGGGAAGGTGCTGATAAGAAGGCCAAACAAATGTTGTTTTGCTTTGTGGGCGTGGCACGGATCCCACTTGAGACAGTCGAACTATTCAAAATAAATAAATGTACATATATACATACAGATATTTATGTATTATACATAGATATATATAAACGTTATGTATACAAAATAAATATTAATCAAAAGACAAACTAAAATATTTCTACAGTTTCAATTGAAGGATCTTGAATTTCATTAAGGGGTTTCCCCTAATAAATCAAGGATCATGAATAACAGTGAACAATTCTTTAAAATTTAATTCATTTTTAATTATATATAAACAATAAGAAAAAGGGATTTGGCTATTTAAATTTATCTAGACAAAAGAAAAGTAAGCAAAATAATTAGTTTATATGGAAAAACTCAATTGAGCAAAAAAAACAAAAAAAAAGAGAAAGAAGGGTATGTGTATGTGTGTGTACATGATATTACTGATATCAATAGTTGATTTTGTTGTTATCATAAAAATATACCAAAATAATAAGTATTATTAATAACAACAATAATAATAATAATAATAGCAAAGCAAAAGAAAATAATAACATGAAACATTTATGGCGTGTCTTGGTTTGATTTGAGCGCTTATCGAAAGCTCA
Source organism: Mulgravea parasiatica (assembly GCA_037075045.1). Classification (NCBI taxonomy): domain Eukaryota; kingdom Metazoa; phylum Arthropoda; class Insecta; order Diptera; family Drosophilidae; genus Mulgravea; species Mulgravea parasiatica. The sequence goes on along the minus strand of JBAMCR010000332.1, from coordinate 20,026 downwards.
TGACGCATTGCTAGAACATGCGTTTCGTACTAAATATATAATATATATACTAAATGCTATACATACATGCATGTACATATATCTGTATATATGTATATGTATTTATTTGATATTTGTTTTTCAAGTTGTGAACCTGCAATTAACTGAAGGCTGGCAAATCCGATCGTTGCTAGTTTTGGGGGAAAACTCTTAATGATATAATCATACATACATACATATATAGAAAATATATATATATGTATATACATTGTGCGACTTTCATTAGTTAGGGTTCTATCACCCCACGGCCCACCCCACCCCCCACCTGGGCATGTGTGCCAATCGCAATCACCGGCCATTTCTCTTTAATAACATTAAAAACCGGTTTAATGTTGAGCATTGCAAAAATGGCCAAAAACAAACAAAGCAAAAAAACAAAAAAAAAGAACACAAAAATAAAAATATAAAAAAAAGAAAATCACAAAAATATGTAAATTGTAAATAAATGCAAAGTCAGCGTCAAGTGGCAATTGCTTAACATGTTTCGAAAAGGTTCAAGTGCGCGTTAAGCCAAAGAATAATATTGTTATTGTTTAATACCCTAATAAAAGGTTGTATAATTTTTGACATGCCACTTGCCACAGATCCATACAAATGCCACCATATACACCATACATACATATACATATACATATGTATGTGTGTGTATATATCGTGATGAAATCTCTTAATTTCTGCTCATTATGTAGATAAAGAGAAAGTTATTTGTCTATATCAATTCAGCTTATCAGCTGCTTGCATCCCCATAATAAAGCTAGGGTATACAATATTCGGAGTGTCGTTTCGTTTTTTCTTTTATTTTATTTTTGTTCGTTTTAGTAGAAACAGTGTCGATTTTTGCTCAGAGAGTTCAATGACAAAAGTGCATTGGCAGCTAATTAATCGTATGTACAAACTATGTATAAATATACTATATATATATATACTATATATATGTATATGTATTTATTTATATGCATATGTGTGTGTGTATGTAATTTTTTTGTATATATATATGCATGTGAAAGTTTCGCTTACCTGTGCAACTTATAGATGAAAAGAACCAAGAACGATATGTAAATGAGCGCTACGAATACCAGGGGCAAAAGGAATGTAACAATTAACGGTGTCAGGAAACGATATAGCCATAGCGAATAGTCCAGATCTATGTAGGTAGCTGTATTATGTAAATAAATTTTAAAAAATAAATAAATATATATATATCTCTAGATATGAATATCTGTTATTAATTATATTGAAATATTATTATAGTTCAAAATTTCAAATTGTCAATTTTTTATTTATTTCGGTTTTACAGATTAAAAACAGATTATAAATTGTTTTATGTACAATATATACAATTTAAAAATAAAAATTAAACATATTATGTTGTATGTATGTGTATATAAAAATTAAATTGGATTTAATTTTACAATTTTTAATTTTAAATTGAATGTATTGCTTTCTCTACTATTTCGGAATGATTTCGTTTATAAAGGGTATAGAATTGTCGGTGTGGCAAGGATGACACTCCAAACAATGGGTGAACGCACTATGTACTATGATATACCCTCTAAATAGTTAAGGCTTGCGAATTGCAAATTGCAAATTGTTAATTAAGAAAATATATATTATAAATATACGATATATGTATATGTATGTATATATATAAAGATATATGCATTGTAGTAGTACTTACACAACATGTTTTGCGGGTTCTTGAATAAATTGCTTAAAAATTCCATTTTTATTTCGTGCTTTGTGGTGGTTGGCTTGGGCTTCCGATACTGTTTAAGGCCTGGGTTTCATGGATAAGGTGGCGTTTTCTTTTTTGTATAATTTTTATTTTTATTAAGATTGTTGTTATTGTGAATAATTTATTTTTTTTTATTTAATTTTTGAGGTGGTTGGAAGGCAACGTTCGGTGCTGTTGCAAATGTTGGCCTAATTTTCACTTGAAACTTACTTTCTTTCTTTCTTTTTTTTTTTTTTTGTTATTTTGTTTGGTTTTTTATTTATTTATTTTATTTTATTTTTATTTTTTTGTTGGTTTGTTTATTTGAGTTGGAATTGCGTTCTGTTTCTCACCGGCTTCGTTGTTGTGTTTTCGCCCTGAGATTATGTTGTTGCTGTTTTTGTTGTTGTTGTTGATTTTGTCTTTGAGTTTCTATTATTGTTGTTGTGTTGTTATTGTTTATGTGTTTATTTATTCGATGGCAACTCATTACTGTTGTTAGCTCATTAAAAATAGGGATGGCGAAGGGAGGTGAGGGTTTTACGCGCGATTTATCTAAAGTTCGTCAAGCATTTACATTAATTACTATTGTTATTGTTGTTATCGCTATATAAATATATATATATATATGTATATATGTATGTATATATTTATATGCCTGCGTGCATTATTGTTGGGATATCTAACTCCGTGTGTCCAGTCACTTTCATAGACAACTGCGGCCGAACAGCGTCTGCCACATTGTGTGTTTAACTTGTGTCGTATATATGTGTATATACAAACTTTTCGCGTTAGCTGCTCTTTATGTTAATAATACTAGATGGTATGCTCAAATATAATTCACCAGAGCTATTTGTACTCATTGTGTTGGTAAATTTATATCGATGTTCAATATCGATGGCTAGAAAACAACACATTCTGTATATCACTTGGCAACACTTTCCCGAAGTCAACAGCTGTGCAATACAGCTGAGCAAAAGTGTTGGCAAACGATAGTCGTTCCAACGATAATTTATAATTTGAAAAAAAATGCTTATAGATGTAAATATATAGCAATAATCTATCAACAAATAGCTCTCTTCTGTTGCAAATATATTGTTGTTCGCGAAAGGGTTTTTTTTCGGTTTTTAGAAAAAATATCGCTACTAATAATAATCGCTACTTATATATTAATCGAGAAAATAATAAAAAGAGAATTAACAATATAAATTAGTTTTATTTTGTGCTTTTTAATTTTATATTTCGAAAACATTATCCAATAAATCATTTGCAATGAGCTAAATAGAAATAAAATGACCTCAAAAATATACGCATGTTCAAACATGTCGTTGGTAAATTATCGATAGATGTGACAAGACATCGACACAAATTGACAACTGCCTTTCTTTTCCATCCCTATCGTTTGCTGCACGTGTTCGAATTGTGAAACGGAGTAACAATTTTTTGTGAGATTTTGTGAAAAAGTTTTCATAATGGGAAAATTTCGTTCTAAGCTAAAACGCAATAACGGAAGAACTTGGACAAGAGGCGAATCGGCCATATCAAATCCAAGGCAAATGAAGCATCGCGCTAGGGCCAATTCGCGCTTCTTTCAACCGAATTTAAATGCTTGTAAGTACAAAAAAAAAAAATGACATGGGTGATGATAATTTGCAAACTCTTTACATGTATGTATGTATGTAAACATATATATTACTAACATTTTAAAGCAACATCTGCCGCCGCTCCAAGCCAACTTACTGTTAATGCAGTACAGCAACATGATGATCGCCAGGCGATTACCCCCGAAGCGACAGTTAGCCAAGTTGCCGGCACTTTACAATCTTGCAATATTAGCCGTGATGAAATATTGGCTGAGAATGTAACCGGTAACGGTATGGAGAGAAATGTTAGCATAAGGATCCCGACGGCGAGAACGTCTGCGTCAAGCCATCAAACATTTGCAACTGCTTATATCACATGCAATAATCAAAGTTTCAACAAGCTGATGACCAGATTCCGTGCTTCATCAGAAACACATAAAGAAATGTTGGCAATTTTGACCGCAATAACTGAAATAATACGCGACACCAAGGGCGATGAATCAAATACTGAATATTTTTTGCTGATAATGAGTCAAATTGAGACAGCCACCGTGCAACGTGAAATTATTGCTGGCGTCAATTTGCTTTCCATGGGCATTAAATGTGTTTCCTATCCTGTGCTACGCAGACGCTACGATCAAACAGCAGAGACACTTTATAATCTCTTAATGCGGTTCCATTCACTGGAGGATCAAACTGTTCCGCAGGCTGTAAGTCATATGAAATTAATTTAACTTTCACCATAATTTATATAGCTTACGTTGCGTTCTTGCAATGTCGCACTTTTAGTATTTATATCAATTTTATTTATTTATTTATTTTTGTTTTTTTTTGCATTTTGTTTTTGTTTTTGTTTGTTTAGCTAATAATGTGCCTGTCCGCACTATTACGCGCACAGGCTGTGGATGTTTGGTCAAATGCCAATACATTGAAATACTTTGATACGCTGCTCTCGTACGGCTTTCACAGGAGGCCAAAAATTCGCAGGGCTGCACGTGATGGAATCATGTCCGTATTGTCTGAATGCGATTTCATTAAATCTATTGATGAGGAGCAGGAAAAGAAAGCAGGACAGGAAACAGAACAGCAGGTGGCCAAGTTAAAATATCATCCAGTTATTGGCCGTTTAGCTGAATATTGCCTGGAACAGTTTAAGCCAGATGTTTTGAGCTCTTCACTAGTTACCTCAATTCATGCTCTATCCATGATTAAGTTGGCCATTGGCATGTTCAAGAGCGACGATATACGCAATATTTGCGAGCGCATATTGTCCATGATGGCATTTCCTCACCATGTGGTTCGCATTACTTGCTATCAAGTGTTCAGTTCGCTGTTCACATGCTACACCGACAATTTGAACGCAGATCTATGCGCCAAGATATTGGTCGCCCTATTCGAGTATCGTCCAAGCTCTAATGAGGTGCAACAATATATTGCCTGGCTGACAATACTGAAAGAGGGCCATGTGCACTTGGCCACGTTGAAACTACGTCAATGTATTCATCAATTGCCGCATCTCTTTGAAATTTTTATTAATGAATGGTTCTCAACTGACGAGGATGTCGCAAAATGTGTCAACAATTGCGTTAAGGAAACTCTCGAGGCTTGCGTGCCACCTGCTTGTGCCACAGCTGAGTTAGCTAACGAATATCGCCCGTTTTTGTCGAAAATTCTGAACTATTTTAACAATGTGCTCAATAGACATTTTCGCACTGTGGGAACCACATTGATGTCAGTATACGCACTTATTTTTAGCTCATTTGGCAAGCATTTTGCGTAAGTAATAATTTTAACTATAAATATTTCACATATTGTATATATTGTATGTACATTTTCCCTATTTATATTTATATTATCAATTTAGAGAGGAATTGAGTGCACCGCTAAAGACAATTGCAAGTCGCTACCAGCAGAATGGAAGTTCATCTCGCGTGCAGATTGAGAAAGCCGTGATTAAAGCCATTGAAGTGCTCGGGCCGGAATGGGTATTGGATACCTTACCGATAAATGGTACTGATACTGCGGTGAAAATGGAACTTTCGTGGCTATTGCCATTGCTACGCACAGGCATTAAAGGAGGCAGCTTAAAGTATTTCAAGATGCACATAATGCCACTGGCTGTGAAGGCTAAGGCCGATTGGCGCAATAATGCTGAAAATAATAAAGCGAAGGCACACATCTCGGATTTATTCTGCACCCAGCTATGGGGTCTCCTACCTGGTTTCTGTAAACAGCCTTGCGATCCGGAATATTTTGGCCAGCTTGCGCCAACATTGGGTGAAGCATTAAAAGATAATCACGAATTTCGTGCGCCCATCTATGATGCCCTAATCGAGCTGTTGGATGAGAAGCAAAGTGATGAATGCCATCAAGCCGTTGCCAAATATGCGCGCAATTTCTTACCGCGCCTTTTCAACAACTATATTGAAAAGCCAACGATAAGTTATGAGAGCGACTTACGTCCACGTAATTTAAATGTAATACGTCTTTATATGGGCTATGCCTCCGGCGAAGTTCAATCGCAACTCTTTGAATCTGCACAGAATTCACTGGAGAGCAGCACCATTGCAAGCTTTGAATACGATGCATTCTTCGATATAAACGTAGTCATTGTTTCTCAACAAAATTCTCGAAATATTACTGCGTTTTTTGAAAAGTTCATGGTGCCTGTGCTGCGCAACGAGAAATCCAAATTAGTATCACAAGATGAGCAAAAAAAGAAGAAGCAGCAACGCAAAACTTACGAGTGAGTATTAAAGATAATTTAAACGAATGTTATAAATTTTATGTTTAAACATTTTCCTTTCTGTTTGTTTTTTTTTTCTTTTAGATTATTAAGCGAACTGATGACCTCAGAAAAGGCCTCATGCCAGAAATTTAAGCGCACCAATAATATAGCATTGCAGAAAATACTTCTGGAATCGTTTAGCACCACTTGCAGTGTCTGTCAGGCGTCCCGTTTATGGTGGGTATCGAAAATATCTTTGTGTAAATTGTTTAAAATAATAATGAAATTCTTTCAATACAGTTGTCTGAAGGCGCTATTGGAAAACCAAAAAAATTTGTCATATAACGATCAACTTGTGATGAAAGCCATTCCAGAGGCAGTTCTAAATTATAAGGAATTCTCCACTCGCAAACAGCCCGTGGCCGAGGAGTTAATTCATTTTATTGCCAATCTATATGAGGAGGCGCAGAAGATCAACGAGTTTATAGATATTCTAACAGCTGGCTTTACCGGAGATGAGTCACTGATTACCAATACGATCCTTGCCTATCGCTCTATATTGCAACGTCATGGAGCCAATTTGACTGTCGGCACAGTGGAGTTTGTGCTGGATCAGATTTCTGTGTTCCTTGTCCAGAAATCACGCAGCCAATCAAAGGCATGTGTCGTATTTCTAATCACATTCATCAAGGTGATGCCCCCATCTTTGATATCCGTCCATTTAGAGTCAATTGTAAGTATATATTATACGTGCCACAGCTGCATTTCTTCGATCCTATGCTATATATTTTTTTTTTTTTTTTTTGTTTCTTTTATTATTTTAGATGCGTTCTCTATCGGCCATGACGAAGGACACGAAGCGCAATTGTCGTATTCAGATTGGATACTTGCTAAAGAAACTCTGCAAACGTTTCACCGCCGAGGAGATAGCACGCTTTGTGCCTGGCGATGATATGGTAACCCATCGTCGTCTCAAGAAGATACGCAAGCAAATACGCCGTGATGCTCGCAAAAAGGAAAACGATGAGGCACATAGTGCGGACGAGGATGAAGATGATGAGGAGCCCAAGACTGCAACGTAAGTTATAAAAAAAAAATTTTAAAAAAAAAACTACATTATTCAATTAAAAAATAGTAAAATTATTCATTAAAAACTATAATATTTAATTTACAATTGTTTGCAGTATTGATGATATTTTGGCTGATTCCGATTCGGATTCGGATTCACCAAACGATATGGAAACGGATGAGAATGCTGGCGCCGCTAAGCAACGCAAGTCGCCAGCTAAGACCAAAACAAAGCAAAAGGACAGCACCTACATACGCGAGGATCCAGATGAAATTGTTGACCTGGCTGATCTCAAATCCATTGGCAATGTTCTGAGTAAGCTTGCAAATTTGCATTCAATCATATTCTCCAATATCCTTGAATATATTTTCCACAGCCAATGGATCTGCTGCTAATACGGCCGCTGCCACTACGAGCAAAGCATCTAATCCAAAAAAAGAAAATCGTGGATTTAAAATTGCTGAGGATGGTCGTCTTATCATCAATGCCAAGTCAAATGACTTGGTTGACGATTCAAGTGATGATTCGAGTGACGAGTTAAGCGATGACAAAGATGCAGACAAGGGAAAGAAGCCTAGTGCACAATCCGACTCCAGTGATGAGGAGGATGAGAAGCCAACAACATCGAACGCCAACCGTAAACGCAAATTCAGCGATGCAATGAGTATGCGCTCAGGCACAACAAATGCCACTCAGACCACACGCAAGGGCATACACCGTTCGCTCAATAGCAACAATTCTAGCCACAAAAAGCCAAAAGGCGATGAAAAGTCATCGCAGAAGCTACAACCTTACAGCTATACACCACTTAGTCGCAAAAAGAATTCTAAATAGATATGTGCGCGCGTATCTGTAATGCGAATGCCTTTATGTAAATTCTGAAAAGAATATTCACAAATCGATTACAATTATAGATCGTACATATGTGAATATACTCTACAGTATTTATATATATATGGCTTTCTGTATGTATGTAAACTACTCACTATGAATATTTTAAATATGTGAATATTATTTTAATAAGACCTTCATGATTTTGGTATATGATACCAATCAAAATGAACTGAATAACAATATTTGCATTAATTTGTTCCCTTTAATACAATAATAATTTAATTATATTTTAATTTTGTAATATAGACTTTATTTTCAATGAAAATTTGAGGAAATAAATACTATATGTTAACTAACATATCAAACTTTTTCTGAAAACTTTTGAAACATTGAAACGTTACAGAACTGAAAAACAAAAAGCGAATTCACTAAAATTCATTAAAATGAAATTGAAATAAATAAATATAATTGAATATTCGCTGGTTTTTAAATTTATTATTATTTTCTTATACGCTTATGGTACGAGTACAGTGAAATAGGGAAAAAATAAATGAGTTTTATATTTGATTAAAAAACACATTTTATTGAAAATATTTGTCATGTATTTAACAACAATTTAAATGTGTTCAAAATGCAATTTAATGGAGGTAGATGACCTACAAAATGTTACGACTTTGCTGATAGTGGAAATAGTAACAGTTGTTATTAATTTTTATAATGTTTACGTACTTATATTAGCTCGTGTCTATAGTTAGTTGGGCATCATATACAGATACATACATACTAGTATGTAATCGCTTCTAGATAGTCTTTTATTATTTATTATTATTATTTTAGGTATTATACAAATGTACAATACATATTATACATTAAGTACAGTCAGATAAATGCTAAATAATGCTAAATCCGAATCCATTATAAATCTTTGTAACACCAACATCATAAACGTTGGTGGCGTCAAAATGCCGTTGCTAATCTCCTGCTCCGCAATAGTTAATTATATTATTGTATTATATATAATAATATTATTGTATAATACATGCACCCAATGTTTATAGATATTATGGATTTAAACGCTTTCAATTTGTTTCTCGATATGTGTGCATCGCCATTCACCTCGGGGATCCAGGCCTGCCATCGTCTCCTCGATGAAATGTAGCCTATTCTGGGCATCGACGAGTATCAGGGAATGCGTGCGGCTGCCGTATCCATATTCAGGGATATTCACATTGAGCGCACTTAAATTTTCACCCCACGACGGCGCACGGCGTTTCAGTTCCGCATCTGGCCAAAATTTGTGCTTATTCTTGAGCAAATGCATTAATTGTGTGCTCAGTGTATCCACATCCGAGTGTCCATGTTCGCTCACAATCTGCTTGAAATTCTGCTGTCCATATTGTACCTTCTCGAACGGACTGTCCGGCAAACTGTTGCCAAACCCATAGCATTGATCCTGCTCAAATGGCGCCAGCGTCGGTGGCACATTGCTCAAAAGGCGAATCTGAGCCGGAAGCGAGGCATCACTAGATTAAAAAAAAATATATATATATATGTAAAATATGAGCTGTAATATTTTTTAATTATAAAATTGTATATATTCAGTTGTTTTTGTTTTTATATATATTAATGTATTTATTACCAATACAAATGAATTGTCAAAAAAAAAAAAAATAATGAAAACTGTTTGAAAATTATTTCGATTTTCAAGTCAAAAGAAAACACGTACAGGAGTATTTGGGGATATATTCTGAAACTTACTTAAGATATTTTGCAAAAAAAGTATATTCCAAATTTTGTTAATTTCATTATACAATTGGAATTAACTGTTGTAGGCCACAAAACTGAAGGGTGGCTAACAGCGAGTGTCCACTGTACGGTACTTACCCAATCTCGATGGATACAAAATTGAAGGCATTGTATTTGGTGCAGTCCGCAAGCAAATTCTGATTATATTGGATTATATTGTGGTCATCATCGGATTGTCGGACGTAGTCAGCCACGATCATGCCGCGTCCTAATAATAAATGTTCGTTATTTGATTGCTGCTGTTTGTTTTGCTCATTGTTGTTGCAATTGCTATTGGTGTCGTTGCTGCTGTTGTTGTTGCTGCTGTTGTTGTTGTTGGTGATATTATGCGGTTGCAAAATGTTTTTGTGCGCTTCGAAACAAACAAAATTTGATGCGTTATCAGCTATGCATGAAAGAAAAGAAGAAACAAGTCGAACAATGTTGGCTTCGATCCACCGAAGTTTATATACACTTGCACACAAATTAGTTAAAATCTAATCAAATTTTATATATACATAATATGTATTCAAGACTGATCGCTCTTGCCGCAAATTAAATGAAATTCATAAGTCGATTGATTCATTTCAACAAAATTAAAGTTTCATTTCTTTTAAGCTTACCAAAAATGTTTTCAAATTAATGAATATAAAAATTAATTGAAAATTAAGGTTATGAAATAAGAAATTCAACCATAATAATATAATATTATGTGATTTGTTTTGTGCTTTAACAATTCGTAAATATGCAATATTCAAACGGAACTCAATAAATATATTAGCATATGTATATGTGTGAGTATGTAATGTTTTTTTGTATTGTCTCTTCAATGCACGAGTGTGAATTGAATTACCCACTGCAAGTGTATAACAAAATTAATGGGTATGTGCGCATATGCAGATTCGATGAGGTTCAACAACAATAATGTATGCATGTGTATGTATGTATGTATGTGTGTGTGTGTGTGTGTGTGTGTTGTGTGTGCGTTGTGTTTTTACCAACTGCATTACGTGGCGTTGGCTCGCCCGTCAAGTTAAGAAGTGCACCGACTTTAATGATACCCTTATCACAGCCAATAGCCAACCATGTGCCACCCTCCCGTCCTGGCTCCAAATCAATGCCTATCATTAAAACGAATTGAAAAATGTGCTCTCCAATTAATGTTGTCTTCTTTTGTTACACTTACCACCATAAACGTGATTGGCATTGGACCATTTTGCAACGGTTTGAGTATCGCGGGCAAAGAATTCATCACGATTTGAGGCCAATATTAACTTATAGCCATCAAATGTTGGCTGCGAATTAGCATAGAAGAATATGACACACATGTTCCGTACACAAAATCTCACTTGCTTCTGATCCTAAAAACAAATTTATCTACGTGCTGCTTGTATATAAACAGGCTAAAATCAGTCTATCTTTATTGTTACAACGCAAACAACCTTTTTTTATAATTAAATTATCGCGCTATTCTCTTATCCGCTCTGTGCTTGTTTTTTGGCCACGCCCCCTTCGATGGGATCGCGATTACGATTAAATATTTATAACAATATATATGTTAAACAATTAAAATTATGCATTATATGAATAGATAAGAATTTCAATTAAACTGAAAATTTTTTATTTTTAATACTCTCGAACAATGTTTTTGTTTTTGTTTTCAAATTTGCATTGTCAGCTGGTCATATGCATATCGATAGTTTTGTATTACTTTCATCATATCGATTAATTCACAAGCTTGTCGTTTGAACGATCTGGCAACACTATACAACCAGTTGAATGCTAAAGGGCCACAGCGTCGCATTGAAATTATGTCAAAGTTTGTTTTTTTTTTTCATGTGCTAAACAGTTGTGTTAATTGCCGAAAATAATAAACGAAATAAGTGGACGCCGCACGTATTATGGTTAAGGCGTAGAATGCATGAATTGCAAGCAATTCGAAATAGAATTTCAAATATTAAAATAAATCACATACACATGCAGCCGAAACATATGAAATTAACCAATACAATAACAATATCAACAATGTAAATGTGAAAATTGTGAATGCATGTATGTGTGTATGTAAAGTTGTGTGTGTGTGAAAATACGCGACAATAATATAATTGATAAAGCGAAACGGAAAGCAGCAACAAAAACGCATATATGTAACGAATGAAAACGACAGACAAAACGAAAAGGAATCAGGCGCGATTAAACTTCTTTTCTTATTCATTTTCGCTGGCGTCGTCCCTGCGTCAATAGCTAGAGCGAAAGAGAAAGAAAATCAGCGAAACACGGAGAGAAAAAAATTGTTACTAAAAATAGCAACAAATAGACAAAACATAAAAAAGAAAAAGGAGAATAAGAAAAACGACGTTGACGTCGTTCGGACTTTGGGACTCGCCCATATTCTTCCAAGTGTTACTTAGTAACCGTTAGCCTGTTGCCTGAACTAGTAGCTAAAACATATGTGCATACATAAATGAAAGTATAAACAAAAATAATACATATGTGTTGAGCCATATGTATTTACATATTTATTTACATTACAAAAAAAAAAAACAACAAAATTAACATACATATTTTTTTCGAGTGTATTTTCTGTTTTGTTTTGAACGTATACGCACACTTGACCAAGCGATAACAACAAAAAATAAGAGCAACAACGGCGACAAAAACAATAATAAAAAGCAAAACAAGAACAGCAACAACAACAACAACAAAAACAAAATAATAAAAGAAGAAAACAAACTTATCAACAAAAAATGCTTTTGAAATTCACAAAAACCAGTGGAGCCGGCGGCGCGGGTTCGGTATCCAGTTCATCGGCGTTGCAAGCGACCACAACGTATGCGGCACGCGGAGGTGGAACAGGTTTGTTGTTGTTTATTTTTTCTTCTATCTTTTCTCTCTTATTATCAGCTTTGCCTTTTTTACCTTTATTTTGCTAAAACATTTAGCTATGCCAACTTATGTATGTATATATGTATGTATGCTTAATACACATACATACAGATACATACTAGTACATGTTTGTGTGCCTAATTTTAAGCAATACTTATGTCCGCTCATACATACAGATATACATATATACTTTTGAATGTATTTATTATATATATATCATGGCGACTGTTGACAAGCTCGACTAAGCGATACCCTGTATCAAGGTCACACATAAATGTCGGATATACATACATTATCTTATAAATTGAGTTAGTTTAGCTTAGTCATAAATTTAACTTAGGCTAGTTTTTTTTTTTAATATATGCACACGTATGTATGTGTGTATGTGTGCACATACGAGTATGTGTGTAACTCAAATGGGGAGTTTTCGAGAGATTTGCACTTGATTTGCGTCTGTTATATATCAACATATACAAATACATTGGTATAGACAAAATACTTTTTGTACCTGTTGCTTTTTAAAGTAACGGCGATTCAGATATTCATACAAGCAGACAGACGGACAGACGAATTCGTACTAGAGATCGGTTAGATTGTTGATTTTGTTTCTGAATATGCACATATATACCATATGTATTTAAATATACTTATTTCTATGTACCTTTATAATACCCCTTTTACCTATTTGCCATAGATACAGGGCATTGAAATGCTTTCATTTTGATAACGGCATGTTACAATAGCAACAACAACAACAACAACACCAACAACGGCGAAACAAACAAACAACAACAACATAAATAATAGAAATAATAATAACAAAAATTTTATGCGTCTTGTTTTTCTACGATTAACTTGGGGGGAAAAAGTCATCAAAGCCCCACCCCCCGCAAACATCGGCCACGCACTTGTGTACATAATTGAAAACATCAGCAGCGTTGCACAGTGACCAAAAACCTATTAAAATTACTTTGAACACAAGCTGTAATGATTGATGCACTATTACAGTAGAATATAATAATTTCATATTTATAGTACAATAAAATAAATACATACAATAATAATACTTGTAGAAATGCAATTTACAGTATTTTGCAAAAATAAAACTCAAACAAAATAGCGATTGCTTCATTTTGTACCACTGTGCAATTTCGATTGTGACGTTGGTAATGCCGGCTAAGTGGGCTATTTAAGTATTAATATATATGTATGTATGTATGCATATATATACGTATGTATCCATGCGCATCTGTATGTATCTATTTATATACGAAGTATGTATGTATATATCTATCTATGTACCTAGATGTATGTGTGCGTGCACGTACATATTATGTCTTTGGCTTATGGGATGGGGCAAGGTTGTTGGTGTATCTTTTGTGTGGGTCACACATGGTAACATACAAACGGTGTCCCATCCAATTATTAGGTATATGGTAACAATAGCTCGATTATGACATACCCTACACTTTATTACATGTGTACATACGAGCATGCTACATATGTATGTATATCATAAATAAATAAATAAGAAAAAAACCCACCATACATACATTCATACATATGTAAATACCTACATACATACGCATATCCACTTTTGATAGAGTGGAGAGCTAACTACTATTATATATTGTACACTATCTACAAAAAGTATGAGTGCATATCGATTAGGCTATGTTTATTTATATTGTACATACATACATATGTACGTTTAGCGTCTTTTTACCGATTCTATTACAATTATTATTATTATTATTATTATTATTTTTTGTTAATAACTGTGTTGCCATGGCTTCACATAGCATTGATCCATGGGAATCCTTTGGTCTTGCCTTTTCTTGATTTCTTTTCTTGTTTATTTGTTTTTTTTTTTGTTGTTTGTTTTTATTTAATATCGCTTTCAGTTTTTCTGAGCCCGCCATGTTGCCACCTTTTGAGGGGCGCGGTGTTTGCTTGTTTTCTAATGTTCATTTAATATAAAATTTAATATGTTCCCCAAGGTCGTGCCAGGAATTAAGCACCTGGCGTGACTTCGACCAACTCGTACCTTGGCTGTCTGCTCGCAAGCACAATAAAAGAGGAATAAAATAACAAAACAAAATACAAGTGGAATACTCTTAATTAGAGGACTTAAGATGTGTCCCGGCTCTGTGCAGTGTGCAGTGTGCAGTGTACAGTGTGCAGTGTCTAATCCAATTGAATCCTTGCCCTCTTTGTTACTAAATGTTGTATTTTTAACTTAATTAGTTTATAAATTCTTAGAATTAATCTCCAAACAAAATTGATGATTTTTCTGCAAAATGATATTGTAGTAAACCGTTTATTTGTTTGTTTATTATAATACTTTGTTTATTGTCGCTGAGTATCTTGTAGTCAAGTGTTATTCAAGCTAGTCTCGTTGCATTTTGGTTTCTAATTTATTTGATATTTGATATTTTTGTTTTTGTTTTGTTTAGGTTTATAGATCGTTGCATTTAACATTTTAAATTTTTTATTTGAATGCTGACCCTATAAAATTCATAATGTATATGTGAAAGAAACACAATAAAATAATAATAGTCAGTATATTTAAATAATATATTAATTATGCACAACAGATCACATACCATTACAGGTATATACTGCAATATACATATGTATGTACGTTCATATGTACGTATATGTATATGTATATCGTGTATTTTCAATACTTCATTTTCAATTAATTGGCAGATCATGCCAAATCCTCAGTGGAAATTCTTTTGATATGATGATGATGATGTCGTGCGTCACATTATTGTTGTTTTTGTTGTTGTTGTTGTTGCGGGGAATTTTCCTTGGCCTGCATATAACATACATATGCACATTGTGGAAGCCCTATAAGACTGGCTAACAATTCAACTCGTACATATGTATGTGTATGTAGGTATCACTCAGACGAGACCCACTGCCTCCCGGGTCTCGGTACTGTCTATCTGTATCTGTAATTGCTCGCAAAGTCTCGTGACTTGCCTTCAATTGACTTGACTCAACTTAGTCAGCGTTTATTGACGACATGTTGGCCTCCTTGACGCTACGCCCCTGTCGTATCTACCCCTTTTAGGCTTTATGCAAAATGCATTGGATTAGTTAATAATTAAGGGGCGTTGATTTATTGATTATAAATGTTGGCATGTAATGCAAAATGTAAAGCATACATACATAAAAAAAAAAACAAAAAATGTATAATGTATATGTATACGTATCATACGAGGGCTGTACCACAAGTATGCACATGAAAACTATTAAAATTTATTTAAAAAGCTATTTTGGTCTTTTTCTTTTGATATTATTACAGTTATTTATAACAAATTAAATATAATTTTAATTTTATTTGATTATTAAAATAAAATTATAAACATTTTGTGTCTGTTTTTTTTTTATTGATTAATAGTTTTATAAGTATTGTTATAATTATTGAATATTAATTTTATAAGTATTATTATATTGCATTTTCATAGATTAATTTAGTTTTGAAAATATAAGATAAACATCGATATATATAGTATGGATATTCCTAAAATATCATTCATTATCTCCACCTATCTTTGGGCTGTCGATGAGCCCACCTCAAGGGGAATATTATTACGACTGCATCAGCTGATCGAGGCATCAATTGCACGAATAGCTGCAGTACATCAATACGTACAATAAATTATATACATACATACATATGTACATACATATGTGCACCTACATATCTATACATCATACATACATACATATAAAAAAAATTCTGTATATTATTGGGTTTACCTGTCGCTTGCTCCCTTCCCAGTCAATGTCTGTTTAGAGACTTTGTCAAAACAAAATTATTATTATTATTATTATTAGACCTTGTTGTTGTTGTTTTGCTATTATTATTATTGTTGTTGTTGCTTCTATTGTTGACGTTGTTTTTATTTTATTTTGCTATTGGATTTCCCCTAGACTTTGTTTTGATTCAAATATAAAAGTCATTGAGCGTTAACTTTAGCCACGAAAGTATTGCGAAATATCCATTTAAATTAAAATATGTTAATTTTAGCTTGATTTATTATAAACTATATAATTTACTCTATTCACACTGCAGTTATAAACAAATCTCCAAGACTTTATAAATTACATAAATGAATTGATATCTAGTTAATTGAGCAAGTTTTTGAATAGGGTAGCTTGATAGTCGGTTGCGATTTGAAATTGTTTTTGTCTTCGTTTAATTATGCATTTTAATACATATAACATTATCGTTATTATTATGTATTATAATACAGTAAATATAAGACTTAAATTTACATTTACTTTTGTAACCAAAAAACAAAAACAAAACGATAACAATAAAATGCAATTAAAGTCTTTCTGGCAATAAAGGTTATAAATTGAATTTGGCGTGGCTGAATTCTCAATATTATAACCATAAAATGAAATCAGCTTAAACAATACATACGTATGTGTACTATATTAAAGTAACATTTATTGTGGCTAACAACAATAATGATAATCAATAAACATATTTCAAGACTGAATTCTTGCTTGAATACCTTAATTCCCTCACAAACAAAACATTTCAGGATTCCTTATTATATTTTACAATACTTTGATTATATAGATTTGGCTTGGTTTGCATTTCAAGAATATATTTCGATATAAATTTCGACCGTAAATTGCAATTCTGAATGGAATGAGTGTCCCACTTTTTAGTAAACATGAATGTGAATCATTATCCACTATCTTTTGTTGTACTTATAGTTGTGGCAAATACATATATACGATTCAATTAAAAAACACAACATCGATATTAATTGATTCCACAATTGGAAAAAATAAATTGAAATTGAAAAGATTCATTTTCATATGATTCTAAATAATCAAATATTTTATTATAATTTTATATACCATTAGATATGTTATCATAATATACAATAGTTATAGATACTTATTCAAGATAAAAAAAATTGGGATAGTATTACGTACTTGATATTAGATTCGCAATATATTTAATGCAGCTGAACGCATCAGTGTGTACGTATGTATGTATGTAATAAATTTTATAATGAAAGTTAGATTTTGTTTAGGTAAATAGTTTTGTTTTTCCACCCATTGAATTGATAGTTTATTCAGAGAAGCTAGCACTGAGATTTGGATAGTGCTACTAAGTATATTATTGCATGATCGCCTGTAGATGATTTGAATTTGTTGTTGTTGTTTTTTTTTTTTTTTTTTGCCATTTTATATAGGCATTAAATTCCATTACATTGCTCGATTGTTCTACTCAATAAGCCACAACCCATAACAATAACAATAACAAATATAATGTCTCTAAGGTCAGAACGCAACAGTGCAAAATGTTTCTTGGAAATTGATCAGTGCCAGACGTGGGCCCCACTCCACACGGGCCCCTCCTCACCACCTCCTCCTCGGATCTTACATCACATTACCCCATCGTATCCTATCCTAACCCCTGTCTATTATAAAACTCAATTGACTGCAAGTTTTCCAAGTTATTTGATGGGGCAACCAAAGTGCAGTAAGCGGGGTGTGCTGCTGGTGGTAGTAATGGGTAGTTGGGTGTAGTGGTAGGGGCATGGGGAAGGGTAGGGGTGGCATTACTGCTACTGTAGGGTGCTCCCGGAAATGGCGCAAATGAAAAGCTCATCAGCTATACGGTGTGACGTACTATAAAAACATCGACATCAACATCAACATCGTCATCGTCATCGTCATCGGTCGATCGATGGTTGCATGTGAGTCCCCTTTGTAGCCGGTTATTGTTTTTTTTAACATCGAATCAGTGGGTATAACCGCTAAGATATGACAGTATGCCCAAGACTATTAATGTTATTATTGCAATAACTAACTTTATTTTATTTTAACTACAATCTTATTTAAATAATATACTATAATTATTTATTTCACTTTGTTTACTTACATTTTATTTTATGAACTGCAGGGTATAAGGCAGCTTTGCTACCTTTTTGATTACCTTCATTTGATTTGATTTAATTAAAAATTAAAAACATTTTAAATATAATATATTTCTTATTGCTTATAAAAAAAAAACACACATTCAATTTTGTAAACGCCTTTAGATAATTAGTTGTTTACTTAAGACATTCTCTTTGTTTTGGTTTTTTGTGTTTTTTTTTTGTTTTATTTGTTTTGTTATGCGTTTTTTTCTCTTTTCTTTTTTTTGATTCACTAATTAGACTGAAGACCCCGCAACGGAACGGAAGTTGTAAACAATGTGACGTCAATTGGTGTCAATCGTCACTTTGGTGCGAATTTTCATAATTAATTAATTAAATAACATTGATTAAATGACATGGACGCAAACAGAGTTTAACTTTTTAAAATTATGTCCAATTTATGTACATAATGAATTAGTCAGAATACCCTGGGTTGTAGGGTATACAGGTTAACAGAAAACTATCCATCCACTTTCTACAGATAATCAAAGTTTTTGTTTTAATGAATAATATAATACATATGTACATATTAATTATTAATTAATTAACGCTTGTATATATATTTGTGGATAAGGAGTGCACTTTGTTTTAAAAATAAATATTGTTTAAATAGTATAAGTCGCCTAAACTTATTAAAGATAATCGTTATGATCATTAATAATATAATGGAGTACTATTTTGACTGAATAAATTAGTAATTACTGAATAATTATCAAATTTTCTATATATATGTATATTGTACTGTATTGTATATGGTATATGCATTTATATAAATTGTTCCATGGTTGAAATACAACAGTAATTTACCGCACCTAACTATAGTTATTATAAACATAATTATTGATGAATATTTTTTAATTGAATTAGGAAAAAGAGAAAAATAAAAAACGACAACAAAAACGAAAACAATTCATAATTGTTCAAATGAATTTCATATTTCACATTTCATTGTTTATATTGTTGTTGTTGGTATCTTTTCGTTTTGCTAACCTTGAACTTGATTGGGTTCGTCTGTCTCGCAACGAACAATTTGATAATAAATATTGATAAAATGATCGTAATAATCAAAAGGCTTGTTGCCATTATTTGAAGTCAAAAACTCTGTTTTCTACATCTTTTCTCTTTCTTTTCGTTTTGTGTAATTCGCATATAATTTATCTATTAACATACAAAGTTTCTAAATTGTTATTTCAGTTTTCTAAACAAATACCCATCAATTTGCCATAATTATAGTTGGGCATTTAATAATAAATATATGAAATATAAATAAATATTTTTCAAAAATTTGTTCTAGCTTTTTTTTTGAATAATTATTTATATATTTTTTTTTTGGTGAAATAAAATAAACACAAAACTTGTCCAGAAGTACATATATAGTATGTATACATACATACATAAATACATACATACGTATTGTATGTATTC